>PVKM010034754.1:0-15463 GCA_004027735.1 Carollia perspicillata
AGACTTGTTTCTACTTGCAGTGCACATAGTAATCTTGACTTCAGCTTCCTGCGGGGGCTTGGATACCCTGCCGAGCTTCACACGACCAACACCATAACAGCACTGTTTGCAACCCACTGTGTGTTTACTTCATATTCTCAATTTAAGATTATTCATCTTTTCTCCCCAAGATGTTAGTTGTTATTTAGTTCCTGTGACTTTTAAAAATCTTCTAAACAAGGTCATTATGGATTTTCAGGTCAAGATGTTAGCCAGCCAGGGCTTTTCCAAACTTCCATTAAAACAGAAACAGGGGAGTTAGAGATACAATCGCCACTAAGAGAATTGGTGACGAATCCATCATACCTTAAGAGGTTTTCTATGAACCCAAACAGGCTGGTATGAGGTATTAGGATAGTGAAGCAAAATAGTAAATTAGGACCTCCTTGCAACGTGTTTCTTTGCTTCATGTTTATGGATTATTCACTGATGTGAGGGAAGATAGCAACACCTTATGCCACATTGGATCTGCTTTATGAAGCAGGAAGGCAATAAGAACGAATTTATTTTCCTATTTCCCCCACTGGTATTTCTTTTTGTCTGCATCACTTATTAAATAAATTCTTCAGCAGTATTACTGGAAGGAGGAGGAAGAAAGCAGTGGGGCACTGTGTCCTGGGATGTGGAACCAGTGATAGAAAATGGGTGGAACAGAGCCCTCTGGGGGTGCAGTTTTGCTGTTATCAGGAAAGAAAAGAATTGCAGACTGCTTTAAATTGTCTAAAAAATGCCCTCCTGATAAACTAAAGATGAGGAATTGTGAGCAGGCAATCTCTCCTTCATGCAGCAGAGCCAGCCAGGCTACATAAGTGACTGCTAGATACTGCAAATGTGGCTTTGGTTTAAAGCAACAGACAAACAGACAAAATATTAGGGCATAAGTGAAACTTCTAACAGCCCCTAGGTTGATGCTTCTCAGCATGTGATCCATGGACCCCCTATATTAGACTTACTTTGGAAGCTTCCCAGTCTTTCTTACCTCCTGCTTTGGTCAGCTTTGTCCTGTCAACAACTCTAAAACTTTAGTGACTTAACAATAGCAATCTGTTTGGAGCTCAGGATTGTGGAGCTTTGCTTTACATGTTTTCTTGTTCTTGGGCACTGAGTAAAAAAACAGCCACTCCCCAGCACCTTCTGAGAGAAGTCAGCATCAAAAAAAAAAAAAAAAATGGATCCACGTAATTTTATCTAGAAGGCACATTTGGTTGTGGTGTGTTACATAGGCTTACATTCTACTGTGCAAAGCAAGACACCAATAGGAATGTACCAGAAACCATAGAGAGATGAGTGAGAATACTTTACAAGGAAGGGAGAAAACTGGTTATGAAAAATACCATAAATAAAACAACAACAACAACAAACAAACACACACAATAATGGCATATGACAAAGGGACACAAGAGCCAATTGAAAGCCCTCCCAATGACCAAAGCAGGAACAATTCGAGCAACAAAATAAACTAGTATTGCATTATAATTCAAAGTATAAAATAAATATCTATTTTTATCAACAGTCAGAATGATTTTAATAAAAACAACTCAGGTGATGTCCTCCTTTTCCTTGCTGCTAAGGTATGTTCCCTGCCTCTTTCATGTCAGAATTCATCTTGTACCATTCCTCAGGCCATCACACTTCACATGTGTTTCTTCATTTTTATAATTTTAATCATATCAAATGTATGCATATCTTGACTTTTCACCCTGGAATGTTTCTCATAATGTTACTGTTCACTGTCTCATTTTATTCAGTACTCTGTCCTCTAATATTACCCCAGTGAAACAGTCACATGGCATTGAATCTAAAGAGTCCCCTTGGTTATGCATTATCACATCATCCAACTTTAATAACTGCATAGTACATGCTATTATTTTTGTTTGCTTCTTCTCTGTATCCCTCTACTAATATATAATTTCCATGACATCAAAAATTTATTTTCTCATCCCTGAGTCCACAAGGTCTAGAAGAATGCTTAGCACATGTTAGAGATTTACTAATTATGGGTTGGATGAATGGATAAATAAATGAGTAGCAGTAATACAAATGCTTTGTTTGCATTGCTCGTGTCTCTTGGGATGCATATTGCATTCCCAACCCCACTTTCTGTCTACTCCCATTACCATCATCATCGTCACCATCATCATCCAGTGTTAGATATTTCAAGTGCCATTATAATTATTTCATGCTATGAACAATATTCTTTGGAAACCTGGAGTAACTATATATAGCTATAAAATGTTTTGTTACTTTATTATCATTATAGTGTGAACTCAAAACAAGAAAAACAGCTCAAACATCAAAAGAAAATGATTCTTTAGATCTATTTGGTTGTCTTTCTATGGCATGTGAAACTGATGGCATCTGCACATAATACATGCTCTGTAATCATGTTTCTAATTGTTTCAGACTTAAGACTTAAGCGTCTTAAATATTTTCTGCTTTCATATATGTTATTATCAAAATGTGCAAATATTTTAATAATTATTAATTTCCTTAAAATTATTTTGAAGATCTTGGATATTTTAGTGAATCGAAATAATTGACCTTTGTTTTAAAGGGGTGAGGGAGAGGTGGGAGTAAAAGGCAGACAACTGAACTTGAACAACAATAATACATACATACATACATACATACATACATACATACATACATAAAATGTCCACTAGAATTGGAGATGTGCTAATCACCATCCTCCGTTTTTGGGGGGAGGGTATTATTACCAATTGCAGACAAAGACAGGAGACACAAATGAGATATGATATTCATTATCAGTATTATTACTTTACTTATCTGAGTACCAATTTCTTCATTTGACAAATGAACTGCTCAGCAAATACCATAAAGTGTGAAGGATATGAACTAGTCCAATTTATCTTGTATTGGATATTTACAAGAGTGGGAATGTTTCAATACTTAAATTTGTGTGTTCTGTAAACAGAATACTTGGGTTTGAATCTGGATTCACCACTTTCTAATCCTGATCTTGAGTAAAATAAAATTGTATAGGGATCTGTTTTCCCATAAGTAAAATGGAATTATTATGATTATTATTAATTATATGCTATGATTGTTATGTGAATAATTGAGTTAATTCAGGGATATCACTTATACACTAGGAAGATTTTGTAAAAAGCCATGGTTCTTGTTCTTAGTTTTGTGGTATAAATGAACATTAAATTTTAAAAGAGGATTTCAGCTGGCCATTAAAAATTGACTAGGTACAGAAATCATGCTGAAGAGTTAGTGATTAATTTTGTCTGAGCTTCTCAGAGAGCAAGAAATCAATTTGTTCAAATTCTAAGGTTAACAAAACTAAAAACTACCTTTATTGAAATTTCAAACATATAATTGGGAATAAATGAAAAATATAACTTATAGTCTATTCCATGTACCCATGCCTCTGGTTTTATTTTGTTTGTCAGTTTATTTTGTTCATTGGGTTCCACATATAAATGTGATCCTATGGTATTTGTCTTTCTCTTACTGGCTTATCTCGTTTAGCTTAATAATCTCTAGGACCAGCATGGTTGGTCCTAGAGATCAGAGAAGGAACTCACAAAATGTAGGAGTTCCTTCTTTTTTACTGCTGTGTAGTAGTTTGTTGTGTGAATGTACTGCAGCTGTTTTATTCATTTATCTAGTGATGGGCACTTGGGCTGTTCCAAATCTTGGCTATTGGATATAACACTGCTGTGAATATAAGGCTGCACATATTCTTGCTGATTAGTGTTTCAGAATTCTTAAGGTATATTCCCGGAAGCGGGATTGTTGGGTCAAAAAGCAGTTCCATTTTAAAATTTTTGAGGAAACTCCATACTGTTTAAAAATAATAAAAAAGACATCAATATATATCTTATATACATATAGATAATAAACTTCTCAAAGTAATTACCCAATTATGATACTTAAATATATTTTATATTAATAAATATGTAAATAAACAGATAACTAGTCTACCTTAACTGAATAATTTTTACTCATGAAATTTCTTCTCATAAGTTGGATTGAGATAGTATTCTGAAAAAACACTCTTGCTTATGATCACCTTCCGCCTCTGCCTGGGTCACAAACACAGCAATGCACTGTGGATTGACTTTAGTTATGGCCCAGCATAGCAAGTGTTCATTTATATGGCCTCTTTTGGTTTTCTTATTGCTCACTGCACTCTCATTCTTTCACTCCTGTTCTATTGTCCTTCACTATCTTATTTTGTCATATTGCGCATTGTAGAGGATGGACAAAGGGAATGCTAGAGGTTTTCCAGGTTAGTATCAGGCATTTAAAATTGAGACAGATTTAGTTTGCTCTTCAAAGGGATGGGCACAAAGAGCAGATATTCACATAGAGATCTCAGGACTCTTTCCAGAGGGTCATCGAATGCTATAATACTGCCAAGTTTAGAGTTTAAAAAGAAGAGAGAAAAAATATATATAGCAAAAAATTTCAATAGCTTCTTGGAAAATAATCATGCTGAAGACATTCTACTCCCAGCAATATTTTAAATTCTCCTATAGAACTTGTAGCAAATATACTTTCAAAGCTTCATTTGAATGTTATAATTCAGTATATCAGGAGTGGAGCTTGGGCTTCTGTATTTTTAGAAAATCCAATAAGTTTAGAGAAACTCTGTTTTAAGAGGTAGAACTAAGAAAATACAGCTAGAAAAGAGATTTGAAAAAATCAAAATAATTCTAAGAAATTTTTTCAAAAACACAAGAGGCAGAGACATAAAAAAGAATGAGGATCTTTGAAAAGGTCTTCGGATTAGATTATTTAGGAAAAATTAGGTATTTTGCAAAATATCACTAACATTATAAACATGAAACTCCTGTAACTTAGAGGTTTGTATTAATAGAAGAACAACAAAAAATAATTATATTTTCTAGAACAAAGTTTATGCTCTCATAGAATAAACAGGTTAATGTTTTATGATGTCATATAAAGTCAAATATTGTAACCAGTATGATGGTACATTAACAATCCCTCTCCTAGTATTTATCAAAGTAAGACAAATTTTATGAGACACACACAAAAAACATCATTGAACTGAGAGCAACAAACCTCAGTTCAGATACTGCCTTTGAGTCTAATATTCTGTATGACTACAGATAAGTCACATATTTTACAAATAAGTCACTTAAAAAATAAGAACCAGTCACTTTTCTCCGGCTTGAGATATTTTGTTCCTCTTATTAGGGAAGGGCTTCTCTACACCCAGCCAGATGAGGTATCTAAATATTACCATAAGCAGCTTACCTGTTGGTTTCTCATCAAATCATGGAAGGCAAGCAGAGCAAACAAGGCATTCAGTATCAGTAGTGAAACATTAAATGGATAATTAAGTGCAGATATAAAAGCAAATAGCTTTAATAGAAAATTAGTGTTAGAGGGAAGATAACACATCAAATGTTACTAAGCACAGAGAAAGTACTAACTACCTTACATAAACATCATGATGGAAATTTAATGAATACTTCCTAAAGGTGTTAGTACTTGAGCCAGACATTAGGGTTACTAGAATATGCAGGCTGGATATTATTGGATTTTTTACAGATATAAATTATATATATGAGATATGTCCAGAAAAAAGTCCAGCTATTGTGTGTACTGCATTAATGTAACCTAGAAACCAAGGAGAGTAGACTGAAAGCACATGCGTGAACAATGACAACTTCTTATACAAGTCAATGGAGGCAATAGACAATGTTGAGTGAGCATGTGTACTGTGGGTCATCGCATTCAAAATGACTGAGTGAGTACAGCAACGAATCTGCATCAAATCTCACATTAAGATTGAACATTCCTCCATGGGGAGTACCCAGATGATTCAGAAGGCTGCAATTTTGGGCAACAGGTGATTGGTAGCTTTATCACAACACGCCTGCTCATGCATCACGTCTTGTGAAGAGTTTTTGGGAAAACATCAAATCACCCAGGTGACTCAGCTCCCCTACAGCCCATATTTGGTGCCCTGTGACTTCTGACTTTTTCCAAAACTAAGTCACCTTTGAAAGGAAAGATATTTCAGAAAATCAGTGAGATTCAGGGAAATACGATGGGGCAGCCATTGGGACAATTTTGTGAGGTCCCAATGTGCCTACTTTGAATGGGACTGAGATGTTATTGTCCTATGTACAATGCTTCTTGTATCTTGTATCTTCTTCAATAAATGTCTCTATTTTTCATATGACATGGCTGGATACTTTCTGGACAACCTTCACATACCTATATTATGGAAGTTGTGGAGATATAAAGATGAACCTGAGGTGAGATATGCTGGTGCTAAAGATCAAATCAGACTAGTTACAAATTTCTCTATTGTAGTATGAGGAAGAATGGAGTCCCAACAGTGGGGTTATTCTGGTTTCAATCTTTATTATCTGTTATTAAATATTATGAGGCTGATTTATATCAATTTTAATAATTTCTGATTCCAGGCAATAATCATAATTGTCTTCCTTATCTGGTTAAACCTATAGTGTTCATAATGTATGCATTCTCTGGCTTTCAAACCCATATGCCTGGAAAATGTTAAGACCATAAGTTTGGCTTCTATTCTGGAGGTATCAACTCCATAGTGGTAAAATAAAAGATGTACAGGAAGCTCTTTGTAGATCAAAAATATTTTATTCAGTGGTTTCTAAGTACTCCAGTCTCTTTAGCAGTCTGATGAAAATAAGAATTTGGGAAGTGTGAAAGGATAATCTCATGTAAAATGTAAGATTCAATAAATATTTATTCACTGAATGAATGAATTGGCCTATGTAGAGTAACAATTTAAAATGTCAGGGCTTTGGAAATCTATATAATTCTGCAGTAGAATTTGGAAATTTTATGTAAGTTATCATATGTAAAGAGCTTAGAACAAAGCCAAGACCACAGCGACCTCATTCAGAGAGATATTTGGATGATGATGATAGTAAATATAAAATATGACCAAGATGAGAATAACCTGTTAAGTTTCACTGTACCAAGGCTTCTTTGATATTGAGACATTT
The DNA here is from genome assembly GCA_004027735.1 of Carollia perspicillata. Classification (NCBI taxonomy): domain Eukaryota; kingdom Metazoa; phylum Chordata; class Mammalia; order Chiroptera; family Phyllostomidae; genus Carollia; species Carollia perspicillata. Next base: position 7,035 of record PVKM010034754.1, read on the forward strand.
TTCTTTGATTATGAAAAACTATAAATTAATTGCCATGGTGATAGATTGGAGGATAACTCCAACTTGTAATTATTCCTGGTATCCATGTCCTTTGGAACACAACTTTTGAGTGCACTCCCACAGAGACAAAATTTGTAGCAACGTTGCTTGCTTTGAACAATGGGGTATTAAAGGACAGGACTGAAGGAGTGTCTTGGGAAACATGTGCACAATTTAGCTTGTGTGCTATTATGTCTCTACCATTGTCATGAGAAAGACATGATTTCAGTCAACCCGCATGTCCCAGGAAGAGGCTGGAGAGCCACGTGGAGCCAACCTTATTTGATCCAGTACACAAAATGAGTCAAATTGGGTTCCCCAGGGCAGTTCAGCTGAACTAGATCTGATAAGCTAACAGCTAATCAATACACAGATTCCTGAGAAATGATAAATTATTATTTTAAGCCGCTTAATTTTGGGGTAACATTTTATATAGTAATATCTAACTGACACAACTCTCCCAAAATTCTTTTTTTATTTTTAATCAAAAGTGACATAAACACTCTGTCCAACTCTAGAACAGCAACACAAAACTTCAGAAACTCTTCACAGAATGCACATGGTCTTTTGAGAATTTTAAACCACACATTAAGGGCAGAAATGAAGCTAAGAAATGAGCATTTCCGTAGTCCTCTTGTCTAGAGTGGTGAGAATTCCATGAGTACTGGCAGCTTATGGCTTTATGGTTTTTTGACCCATGTGACAAGAAGGAAAACTTTGAGGACCACATAAGCTTGATTTCTACCTCAGAATAAGGGAAAGAAAATCATTTGAGCATCCTCAAGATTTTCTCTCTCAATCTCTCCAATATCTTTATAATCAGCTTTATATATATATTTCAAAGCACAATATCTTTCCTCTTGTTTCTGTACTTTCCAGTTTCTCCCAAGTGTTTGTTTTTGTTATTCAACCTTCTTTCCCCTTTTTTCCTTTTCTCTAGCTCTAGTTATGAAAATCATATAACTATAGCTTATCGGATAGATTTTCTTGGAGAAGGTGCTATAAACTATATAAATTGTATGCAAACACTAGTCCTATATGTGATATAGGACTTATATCACATATAGGATTTATATGTGATATAAATTTACAGAGCTACACTTTTTAGAAGAATGCATATAAACATCTGATCATGTAGCTTCAACTTGCTCAGAGAGGCTAAGATAGAAGCAGAATCATGAATTGGTCACAAGTTTTGACTTACTAAAAAGTAGAGAATACAGTCCTCTTAGGTTTCTGTCCCTTAAATATTTCAATCAGACCTGGGAATAATAATCACAAATCTTCAAGCAGTTAAAAACTATGGTAGCCATTAGTGATACTTAATAAGCATTCCTGGTTTTCTGTTATTCAAGTATACTTCCTACACTCTTCTGTATTAGTGGAGCTACATGAGCAGTTTTGTCCAATGAATTTTGAATGGAAATGATTCATGCAATGTTTTCCCAGAATATTTTAAATGTTTGGTGTGAGATCCTCCAGAAATCTTTTTTCCTCTGCCACTTTGATTAGCAGTATTTCACATGCTAGCTACCTCATTAATCTGGATCTTGAAGTCAAGCTTTACTAACCATTGTGTGACAAATACCTTGTCCAAGTATATACATTAAGTGTAAATGCAGCTATATATAAAATAACTCTGGAAAAAAATCACAAAGTGTTATCATTAGTAACTGTTGGATTCAGAAATTATATCTTATTTTCTCTTGTTTATGCTGTTCTTAATTTTTCAAAATTATTTATTGGCTATAAATTATTTAAAAAAAATAGTTTATTTTAAATGCATATGCTCTCTTAATGTGCTTAGAACTATAGCAGTTTGATTAAATAAATAAGCATTATGTAGTAGAAATCTATTGTATGTTATATATTCTTTTCTGTATTCTTTTAGGAATTGTTTCTTATCCACTTTAAACCATTTGTGGGACATTTAATCAAATAGCCTCTTCTAAAACCATAGGTAGTTCATTAGTCAGAGTCTCCAGAGAAATATAACCAATAAGGGACTTATACACACACACTGAGAGAGAGACACACAGACAGAGAGAGAGAGATGAATGTATTTTAAGGAATTCACTGACATGATTATGAAGGCTCACAAGCCCAAAATCTGCCAGGTAAAACAGAAACCCAGAGAAGAGTCACTGTTGTCATTTAAGTCTGAAGGTTGTTTACTGGCAGACTACTTTCTTGCTCAGGGAAGGTCAGTCTTTATTCCATTAAGGCCTTTAACTTATTGGATGAGTCCTAATCATGTTATCGAGGACAATCTACATTATTCAAAATCTACCAATTTAAATTTTAATTTCATCCAACGAACACCCTCACAGAAACATCCAGAATAATATTGCACCAAATACAGCCAAACTCAGATTTAAAATTAGCAACCATAGCCCTGATCTGTCTGTGGCTCAGTTGGTTGGGTGTCAAAAGGCTGCCTGCTAGATTCTGTATCAGGGCACGTGGCTGGGTTGTGTGTGGTCCAGTCTCTGGTAAGGGAATGTTCAGAAGGCAACTGGTCAATATTTCTCTTACATCAATGTTTTTCTTCCCTTCTTTCTTCCTCCCTTCCTCTCTCTCTAAAAACAGTAAATAAATAAAACCTTAAAAAATAAAATGAGTAATCACAGGTATTAACTTTGGTTAAAAATCACAACTATTTTTTATTGTTGTTCAATTACAGTTGCCCCCATTTTTTCCCATTACTCTCTCCTGCTCTACCCAGTCTCTACCTCTCACATTTAAACCTCCCCTCCCCACTGTTGTCTCTGTCCTTGGGTCCTTTATACAGATTCCATGACTTTCCTTTCACAACTTTTTAATCCCCTAGTAATTGCACCATGAGTACATATGAATAGTGTCTATGAAAGCTCCTTCTTGGAAATTAGTATGAATACCAGGATCTTTTCTGGATATCTTTATTTGGGGGGTCCATAAGCTGTGAAACTTATAAAATCTGGAATTCATCTTTTTCACTCTTTTCAGAATGAAGTCAATGCAGCATGGTCTTTAGATATAAAAAGAGGAATATTCCTGACAACATTGTTTTAGCAGATAAATCCTTATGTAATTTAAACCACTGAAAAAGTGAGGCTGTTTATGACTATAACCTACAAAGGTCAATCTAATATATGTTTTAATAATCAATATCCCTGTTTTGCATACATTTGTTACATCTGGGTTTCTGTCATTTATCATCAAGGAGTTTTAAATACAGCACTGACTAACTCTAACTTTTTCTGCCTTAATAAAGCCAGGCTAGAGCTATCAGTCAGAACCTGATTTTAGCATGGTAGGATAAAATCTTTGACACTGTTGATCATGCCTGACCCATATATACTTTTATTATTATGATATTATCATCAAATCCTTGCACTATTTGTGATATGAAAACAATAGGATCTAACATTTGAATCTGTTTATTCATGGAAAATACCAGAAAATCTTCATTTGAAAAACTATGCCTTATTAATTTTCTTTACTACATAAGATATTGGTCTTTCTATCATACAATAAAATAAAATAATTTTAAATTATTTTATTAAAAATTTCTACCTATTATTCCTAAGCAGCATCCACACATTTTATATCTTCTTAAAATAAATAGCTTTGAGGAAACTGTTGATTATATTATGACTAGTCTCTAGAAACTGTAGTGTAACTGAACACAACCATTGCTACCTGCAGAGTTTGAGAATTAAAATATAGTGTGCTGGCTGTGTCTGATGATTTAGAAAACAATAGGTTAGAATATGCTAGTCATTAAGAAATAAAATTTGTAAAGCATAGCGCTATGCCAGAACCACCATGAAAAAATATTATACACAAATTGAAAAAAACAAGTTATATACTATTGATAATTATAATAGCAATAACTTCAATAACAGTAATTAAACACCTTTTGATTACCATTATTCCCATATTTATTATCTCATTTGACTCTCAATAATAACTCTATTTCATAGGTAAAAATAAAATAAGTTTCCTGACTTAAGATCCTCTTTCCCCACTTAAAATTAATGTTATTCTTACCCACACCCTAGAAACAATTCTGTTCTTCACATTTGGAGTTGAAGGAACTCTAGTTCACAACAAATGCTACAGGGTCTCAAGTCAACCCTGTAGACACCCCTGTGCTCCCTATAGAGTTCTATAATAAGACATTTATTCTGCACTTGTTACCAACTTCCTATTCAACTGGTTCAATTTCTGGACTCCTGTCATGCCTAAGAAAGTGTCATGGAAGCCTACCTAATTCCAAAGTATAGCCTTTTTCCTGACTTAATTCTTAAGGGACTAAAGTCTATCCCTCCATGTGGGTTCTGCTGTTTGTAACCAGATCTTGATTTGCACAGCATAGTGGTATGAAACATGGAATTTGGAATTAAAATGAAGTAGACTTGATGTTAGACATTTATACACACTCACCAGTTTCCTCATTTGTAAAATAAGAGTCACTCTTATTTGCCTCACAATTTTTTGGAGAAGATAATACACCCACCTGTTGTGCTCAGTGAAATGTCTAGTACATCATAAGACCTAGTAGATGATAAGGGCAATTTCTCATTTCCCTTCTTTATCCATGTTTTGTCACTATGGTTTACTGTTCATGTGTCTCATGACAATTATTTTACTGTTTTGCTCTCTTTTATATATTTCCATGTTATATGTGTTCTTTTATATTTGTCTTAATGAATTATTGTAAATTAATGTCATCTAGCTCCACACTAATCCAACTCAGTGGGTATGCTATATTTTAAACTGTAATTTCTTTGACTATTTGATTGCCCCCTTCAAATTCAATATTTATAGATAAACAAGAGCTTATTTGTGTAAATTTATAAGAACTTGGAAAGGTGTTTGACATACACACACTCATATATTTAGGTATATGTATATTAATTTATATATATTTAACTTGAATGGAAATGGGTTTAGAATATCTCAGAATATTACTGTAGGCACAGAATTGTTTTCTTTGTATTACTTAATAGATTGGAGCCTGAATACTTCTTAAAATACAAATCACAAAAGTTAATAATTAACCATAATAAAAGTAGATAGAATACTCTAAACATACAAGATAAAATATATAACTTAAATATGTTTTCTTAGAAATAATTTTGTCTCTTTAAAAACAATACCATTATTATTATATATTTACATCCAATTATCAAATTCAAATCATTGATTAGTTTAGTTTATTTACATAGACTACTTTGTTGAATGAAGGGAGTATAAATAGGATGCAGATTTTGTGGACATTTTCTATGCTCAATTAAAAGATATTAAAAGAAAATTCTTAAACTATATAATAAATTTTTTTAAATGTTTTAAGAAATCTTTACCATAAAGTTCTGGTATTTATTCCATAAGAAGCTGTTATAAATTTACATTTATAAAGCATTGTCAGGAAATGAATTAGTCCTTATAACTACCTCACTATGAACAGTATTTCTAAGTAATTAAGCCAAATTTTCTAAAAACTCTTATTGTTGTATTTTGTCAATTTTTGTGGAAATCTTTCTAACATATACTCAAGTTCCTGCTCTAAGAAACAGTATATAACAAAGTTATTATGGCTTTCTATGTAATTTTCTGGTAGTATTTATCTCAAAGTGGGAAGAAAGAGCTAAAGTCTTTGGTCTGATTTATCTGTAGAAAATGCACCCAATACATGCCATAGCTCCTGCAGTGGACTAAGTGATGGTTGCTTCACTACTTTACTTTTCCTGTTGCCACATAATGAAGTTCAGAGATACATGTGATGCACAGATGTGTATGGAAAATTGAAATTGTAGTTGGATAACTCAGAGTTGAAGTACCTTGGTTATTTATAACTAAAGCTTCAGCTTCTGAAATAGACAGGACACTATCATTCTCCTTCCCTTCCCTTCCCAGCCAGTATATTTCTTGTATTGCTCCTTGGCCCTCCAGAACATACTCTGTGATTTCTGCCAAGAAGTCCACAATTGCACCATTTATTATCCAATTGCCATGTTTGCTGGAAAGGTAATTACAGGAGCATGTTGGAGTGAAGCAATAGTGGGAATGCAATATTCATTGGAGATGACAAGTTAATTCTACTGTGGCAAATTAGTTTGTCCAGTAATATTGTCATTATTATGCATCATAGAAGCTTTTGTCACTTGATCATTCAATACTTGTCATTTACCCATTAGAAAGAGCACATAGATATATAATTTAAAGTTCTGAAGCATCACTCTTCAAACTGTAGACTCAAACTAAGTACCATGATTGATAAATCAGGTAACTTGGAGGCAACAGATTATACTGACAATGTGGCTGGAAGTGCTTACTCTGTTTGACAGAAATCTAAATATGATAGAAAGTAGGTGTTATTTGTGAAGTATGATTATCAATACAATATTTTTATGTCTATTTAGGATATATGTTTGGAGAAGAAACAAAGATTGATGTAGTTCTGGTTGCATTTAGAGCCAGCAAATGGCAGATGCCTCCAGTTTTGGCAACCTATTACCGACTTTGACAGAGGTGTCATGGGAATTTTCCTGACGCTGGATCTCTAAAAGTTCCTACATTCAATATTTGGAACAGCTTAGGGTAGCAACATGACATGCACAAAGCTCTTGAATTTATCACAATCCATAATTTCACCTGCCATCACTGCATGAGGAGATTTTGTCTCACAGAATGTTTCCTGGTGACCGGGGAGAGCTCATAGACACCCCTGGGCAGGTATCTTCTGCTACCACGTAGTAACATGGGTCAAGAGGTCCCACAATTTTCATGTCAAATAACTTCTTGGGCATTATCTCTATGACACAATTATAATTATTATTTTTATAGCTTTATTAAGGTAAAATGCATATACAAAGGAGTACACATATTTAGTATATATAATTAAATGACTTTGTATATATGTAAACATCCATGTTACTGTCACTATGATCAAATTAACTGACAATTTCAACACCTCCTAAAGTTTTCTTGCATCTGTGTGTATATGTGTGTGTTTTGGTAAGGATGCCTAGCATGAGATGTGCTCTCTCACTAAATTTTGTAGTGCACAATGCCATATTGTTAACTACAGGCACTCTGCTGCACAGCATTCTTTAGAATTTATATTCTTTCAGCATACCTAGAACTTTATAGCAACTGAGCAACAGCTTCCTGTTTAGCCCATTCCTCAGCCTCTGGCAACTATTACCGTTCTCTCTTTTTTTGCTGGACTATCTTAGGTAACATACATAAGTGGAATAATGAAATATTCGTCCTTCTTTGACTGGCTTATTTTACTTAGCACAATGTCCTCCAGGTTTAACCACATTGAGACAAATGCAGGATTTCTTTCTTGCTTAATGCTCAATAATATTCCATAGTATTGTAAATGTACACCACAGTTTATTATTCATCATCCATTGATGGATATTTAAATTGATTTCATATATTGATCATTGTGAATAATGTTATAATAAGTATGAATACAACAAAAGCAATGCTATGAAGGATGATTTGACAGTAAACCTGCATTGTAAAAAAAAGATATATCTCAAATAAACAGTCTAACTTTATATCTCAAGGAACTAGAAAAAGAAAAACAACTAAGCCCAAAGTTAGCAGAAAAAAATAAAGATTGGAGCAGAAGTAAATAAAATAGATCCTAGGAAAACAATAGCTAAAGCCAACAAAACTGAGAGGCTTTTTTTTGAAAGATAAACAAAATGGAGTTTTACCTAGACTAAGAAAAAGAGAGAATTAAAATTAGTAGAATCAGAAATGAAAGAAATAACATTATGTTTATGCCACAGATAAAAAAATTGTGAGACTACTATGAAGAATTAAACACCCCCAAGTTGAATAACCTAGAAAAAGTAATACAATACTAGAAACATACACACAACGAGGACTAAATCATAAAGAAATAGAAAATCCAACAGGCCAACAATGAGTAAGGTGTGATTGAATCAGTAACCAAAACCTCCCAAAGAGGAAAAACCCAGGACCAGATGGTTTCACTAGTCAGTAATACCAAGTATCTAAAGAAGAAAGAAGAATCAATGACAATCCTTTCCAAAGTCTTCAAAAAAATTCAAGGGAAGGAAATATTTTCAAACTAATAGTTAAATTTAGGAGTCAATTTGGTTAGGTCATGGTACCCATGGTACCCAGTTTTTTAGTCAAACACTAGTCAAGACATTATTATGAAGGTGTTTTTTAGATGTGATTAACATTTACATAAGTAGACTTCAAGTAAAACAGATTACTGGGTGAGTCTCATTTAATCAATTTAAGGCTTTAAAAAAATAATGACTTAGGTCTCCCCAGGAAGAAGGACTTCTGCTGCCAGGCTGACTGTAGACTGCTGCAACATCATTTCCTGCCTCTGCCTCCAGCTTCCTGAGTTT
>PVKM010034755.1:0-15442 GCA_004027735.1 Carollia perspicillata
TGAATGGAGAGGTCTGGCAGCTACACAGTGCATTAGACAGTTACTTGGTGGGTGCTAAATAAATATCATTCAATAATTGAATGAATTTTGAATGAAATTTTCTCACAGGTAGAAAACTAGCTTGTGTAAAAGAGCTCATAGACAAGGTACTCTTAGAAGAAAACATACATAGCTATAGAGACTGAATAAGGAGGAGGACAGACTCGTTGGGAGGGTTTGCAGGTCAGATTTATGTTTTTAAACAATTGCTCTAAAACAGGGGTGTCAAACTCCTTTTCACTGGGGTCCACATCAGCCTCGCTGTCGCCTTCAAAGGGCCAAATGTAATTTCAGCTCCTTAACAGTTAAGGAGTAGTGACATTTAGACAGTCCTAGAATTATTTTGGCCCTTCAACGGCAACCACAAGGTTGATGTGGCCCCCAGTGAAAATTAGTTTGACACCCCTGCTCTAGAAGATCGTTTTGGCTGTGCGTGGAGAACAGGCTGTAGGAGGGGGAGAACAGAAGAGAGAACAGTTAGAATGTGTTATCCAGAGGAAAGATGTTGGACTAGGGTGATGGTATTAGAGGTACTGGTAGAAGGTGGAGCTCCCAGGACGTTGCTGGGGAGGAAGGTTAGGAGCGACAAGGGTGACTCGCATGTTAGGTGAACAAGATGTGAGACACGGAGAGGAGGGCGGGTTTATGTTATGTTCAGAGCACTGTTTTGGGTACCACAGGGCAAGTGAACATAACAAAGGCATTTTTTTTCCCTAGGAAGGCTTATTGAGATATAATTAGATATAATTAGAATTCACTGTTCTTAGTGTATAATTCAGTGATATTCAGCAGACTTCCACAGTATGGTCTTACTGCTGTAATGCCTTTGTAGTCAGTCCCTTCCCACCCGAGACACCAGCATCCACTGCTGGTTGTCTGTGCCCTATAGTTTTGCCTGTGAGACAACTTTTATTCTACAGAAAAGAATGTAAAAGTGACCAAACAAGTTAAAATAATGATAAATACTATAATTGTGTGGGCATGTGGGAGCGGGTAAGTAAGGTTAGTTACAAGTCTAGGGGGCACCAGTTAAGTTGTGTCTTATTTATTTTTCAACACTATAGAGAACTAAGAAAAAAAGCAAATGAACAAACTATAGATAACTGTGCTCCTAAGAGGACTATGAATTCTTTAAAATTCTGTTGCTTCTTAGAGTGGTAGGTGACACTTATAAAAAGTGATTGCTTATTTCATATGGATCTTTCCTAAATAATTATGTACATGAACTTTGATTTCAGTGAATTTGGGAGGTTTGAAGGATCACATTAAAGAGATCCAGCGCTGCCGGCGTCTGATTCTCATTGCTTGTGGAACAAGTTATCATGCTGGTGTAGCAGTAAGTGGCTTCTTAAAATCTTAATTGTGTTATGGTGGGTATTAGACAGTATCTGCTGGAACATAGTACCTCCAGTAGCAAACCATGTAAAACTATCTTTCATTAAAACATCATGTTATCTTTTCATGTTGCATGACAAAAATTAAGAAGGTTAAGGGGAGAAATTTTAATAGATGCTTAGAATTATTTATTAATGGAAGATCTGCTTTAGAGAGCTTCTGGCCAAGATGGAGCCATATGTAGGTATGCTTCACTTCCTTGCACAACCAAAAGAATGATAACATCCAATTTAAAAACAAAAAACAACCAGAACTGCCAGAAAATCAAATTGTATGGAAGTCCAACAACTAAAGAGTTAAAGCAGAAACATTCATCCAGACTGGTAGGAGGGGTGGACACCGGCAGCTAGGCGGAGAGGATGCATGGCAAGGTGGCGGCTGGCAGACCAGAAGGGTGAGGTGGCGGCTGGCAGACCAGAAGGGTGAGGTAGCAGCTGGCAGACAGGGTAGTCCCACATTTGCGTGCAGGTAAACCAGGAGGAACAACTGGGAAGTGTGATAGGTTGCACAACCCAGGGTTCCAGCATGAGAAAGCCTCAAAATCTCTCGCTGTAAAAACCTCTGGCAGTTGAGTCGGCAGGAGAAACTCCCAGTCTCACAGGAGAGTCTGTTAGAGGGGCCTACAGGATCCTAGAATGCACACAAAACCGCCCACCTGGGAATCAGCACCATAAAGGTGTGATTCACTTGTGGGTAGTAGGGGAAGTGACAGAAAGTGGGGTGAGTGCCAAGCTATCAGAATTATTTCCTCTCTGACCACTCCCACACTTACAGTGCCACAACATAGCCACTAGGGTTGCCCCACCTGGCAAATACCTAAGTCTCCACCACTTATAACATAACGGGTGTGTCAAGTCAAAGCCCTGTCTGGTGTGGCTCAGTGGATTGAGCACGGGCCTGTGAAACAGGGGGTTGCTGGTTCGATTCCCGGTCAGAGCACATGCCTGGGTTGCGGGCCAGGTACCCAGTGGGGGACACATGAGAGGCGGCCTCACATTGATGTTTCTCTCCCACTCTTGCTTCTTCCCTTCTCCTCTCTCTAAAAAAACTAAATAAAATATATAAAAAAAAGACAAAGAGATATGGCCCAAATGAAAGAACAGATAAAAATTCCAGTGAGATGGTTCTTTTTTTTTTTTTTTTTTCAATGTATGGTTGTCTCTCATGGGTCCCCTGCTGGGAACTGGCCCGCAACCCAGGCATGTGCCCTGACTGGAGATCGAACCGCGATCCTCTAAGCTCGCAGGCCCGTGCTCAATCCACTGAGCTAGACCAGCCAGGACCAGATCAAAATTCCAGAAAAAGAACTAACCAAGGAGATAGCCACCCTATCAGATGCAGAGTTCAAAACACTGGTAATCAGGATGCTCACAGAAATGGTTGAGTATGGTTGCAAAATAAAGGAAGAAGTGAAGGCTATACAAAGTGAAATAAAGCAAAATCTACAGGGAACCAACAGTGAAGCAAAGGAAACTGAGACGCAGACCAATGATTTGGAACAGAAGGAAGAAAGAAAGATTCAATCAGAACAGAATGAAGAAACAAGAATTCAAAAAAATGAGAAAGAGGCTTAGGAACCTCCAGGACAACTTTAAACATTCCAACATCTGAATCATAGGGATACCAGGAGAAGAGGAAAAGCAAGAAATTGAAAACTTATTTGAAAAAATAAATAAGAACTTCCCCAATCTGGCAAAGGGAATAGACATGCAAGTCCAGGAAGCTCAGATTCCCAAAGAAGTTGGACCCAAGGAGGAACACACCAAGGTACATCATAATTAAATTACCCAAGATTAAAGATAAGGAGAGAATCTTAAAAGAAGCTAGAGAAAAGGAGATAGTTACCTACAAAGGAGTTCCCGTAAGACTGTCGGCTGATTTCTCAAAAGAGAAACACTGCAGGCAAGAAGGGGCTGGAAAGAAGTATTCTAAGTCATGAAAGGCAAAGACCTACATCCAAGATTACTATGTACAGCAAAGCTATCATTTAGAATGGAAGGGCAGATAAAGTGCTTTCCAGATAAGGTCAAGTTAAAGGAGTACATCATCACCAAGCCCTTATTTTATGAAATGCTAAAGGGACTTGTCTAAGAAAAAGAAGAAGATCAAAAACTATGAAGAGTAAAATGACAATAAACCCACAACTCACAACAACTGAACCTAAAAAAAAAACTAAGCAAACAACTAGAACAGGAACAGAATCAGAGAAATGGAGGATTACCAGCAGGAAAGGGGAGGGGGGAGAATGCAGGAAAAGGTGTAGGGAATAAGAAGTACAAATGGTAGGTACAAAATAGGCAGGGGACCCTAGCTTTTGTGGCTCAGTGGATTGAGTGCTGGCTTGTGAACCAAAGGGTCACAGGTTCAGTTCCCAGTCAGGACACATGCCTGGGTTGTAGGCTATGTCCCCAGTAGGGGGCACACAAGAGGCAACCACACAATGATGTTTCTCTCCCTCTCTTTCCCCCACCTTTCCCCTCTCTCTAAAAATAAATTAATAAAATCTTTAAAAATAAATGAATAGGGGTGGTTAAGAATAGTGTAGAAAATGGAGCCAAAAGAACTTCTATGTATGACCCATGGACATGAACTAAGGGGGGGGGTGTTGGAAGGGGGGTACAAGGTGGAGGGGATAAAGGGGAGGAAAAAATGGGACAACTGTAATAGCATAATCAATAAAATATACTTAAAAATTATCTTTAGAAAGGTCTTTAGTTATACAGGTAGAATGCCTGCAACAGACTTTGTGAAAAACCGAGAGAGGAAAACTTCTTGCTTTGTTTTGGCCTTGTGGTCTAGTGCACATGGCTACTTCTGTAAGAGCAGATGGCTACTTCTGTAAGAGCAGTCATTTGGTTTTACCTCTCATTGTTCACTTGTCCCAGACAGATGGCTGGTACCGTGTGTGAACCTCAATAGGATTTTACTTGGCAGGCACATTTCTACAGGGAAAGGAAATCTGCCTTTTGTCAGGCTATTTTTTCTTTAAATTGTTATTTTGGAAGCTAGAATCTGTATCAAAGAAGTGTGTTGTAAGTACGGAAACATAGGAATATGAGGCCTGTCCAGAAGGTATCCAGCCATGTAATATGGAAAATAGAGACACTTACTGAAGAAGATACAAGATATAGGAGACATTGTATATAGGACAATGATGCCTTCGTCCCCTTCAAAATAAGCATCTTGGGACCTCACACAGTTCTCCCAGTTGCCATCAGCTGCCCTGTTGTATTTTCCTGAATCTCATGGATGGTCTGAAATCTCTTCTTTTTCAAAGGTAATTTTAGTTTTGATAAAAGCCAGAAGTCCCAGGATGCCAAATCTGGGCTATAGCGGGGCTCAGTAACCTGGGTCATTTGATGTTTTGCCAAAAAACTGCACGAGACATGATGCATGAGCAGGCACATTGTCATGATAAAGCTGCAAATCACCAGTTCCATAGCTGCAGCCTTCTGAATCATCTGGATAGTTTCCATGGAGGAATGTTCAAGCTTAATGCAAAACTTGATGCAGATTCAGTGTTCTACTTGCTCAGTTATTTTTCAAAAATGTATCTGTTTGGGTTTTTTTATTGATTTTAGAGAGAAAGTGAAAAATCAATTTATTGTCCCACTTATTTGTGCATTCATTGATTCTTATATGTGCCCTGGCTAGGAATTGAACTGGCAACCTTGGCATATCCAGATGATGCTCTAACCAACTGAACTGCATGGCTAGAGCCTCTCTCAGCCATTTTGAATGCAACAGCCACACAGTACACATGCTGACTCAGTGGCACCTATGGCCCCCACTAGTACAGCGAAGTTGTCATTGTTCACGCATGTACATTCTAGTCCACTCCCCTTGGCTGCCAGGTTATGTTAATGCCATGCAAACCATTGTCATTATATTAACAATGGTTGGCCTTTTTCTGGACAAACCTCATATGGGTTTTCTAGACCAATAAAGTAGATCCATGTGTAGTTTATGTGCTATTGATGTCAACTTCCATAAGTACAGAAGAAGACCCTTACATACTCTTTACATTGCTGCTTTCACTATGATTCCCAAAGTTATGACATAGTAATTTTTCATTTGCTGGGGCATAAATATTTGTTATCTCTACCTGTGGGAGTTAGTCATTTAGTGGGTAAAATTAGCTGGTCACCCAGCCCTTAAATTTCAACAGACTTTACTCTTCTCTGAAGTCCCCACCTTCCCCACCCTGCCCACCCTGCCCACCCCCCCATGTCTCCCCACATACAAAATTACATGGTCCTTAAAAGGAAAGTCTGCAGTATGGAAGGGAAGAGTTGTAAAAAAGTGATGGTTTTTGAGCATGGGAAAAAACCCAACAAATTAAGAGCAGTATAAATTAAGGGATTGGCTAATTTAGTGGTGGTGATGTCAATTACTAAATGAGCCTATTATTCAGAAATTAGAAGTCTGATTAAATGTTGTATCTAATGCTAAGCCTGGATCTTGGGGCAAAAGTTGTATGCTCTGTTAGACTTTTCTAATTCTGAAATTTGAGAAGATGTAAGTTTGTTTTTGTTTTTGTGGATGCTGAGACTATTGTAGTTAAACATTAGAAATCTCATAATTTATCACACGAAATGTTGCCTTTAATTCTATGTAGATTTCTTTTTTTGGGGGGGTGGGGTCAAATGTGAATGACACATTTGCGTATCTTTTTAGTATTGAGTTGGCCAAAAAGTTCGGGTTTTTTTGTAAGATGGCTCTAGTAGTGCTTAGTTGTTTTTAACTTCATTGGAAATAATTTTGTTAGATTGTGTTGTGACAGTGCCATATCACGGTGCAGTAAAAAACAGCAAAATTGGTGAACTTTTGTGTAGCCATTTTAATATTGAAGATGGAAGAAAATATGCAACATTTTCAGCATATTATGCTTTATTATTTCAAGAAAGGTAAAAATGCAACTGAAATGCATAAAAAGATTTGTGCAGTGTGTGGAGAAGGTGCTGTGACTGATCAAACATGTCAGAAGTGCCTTGTGAAATTTCATGCGGCAGATTTCTTGCTGGATGATGCTCTGCAGTTGGGTAGACCAGTTGAAGTTGGTAACAATCAAATTGAGATATTAATTAACGTTATACCATGCAGGAGATAGCCAACATACTCAAAATATCTAAATCAATAAAGGTATTGGTGAAAATGAAAAATACGTTTTTTATTTTACAGAAAAAACTAAATGGACTTTTTGACCCACCCAATGTGTACTATGTGTCCCACAGAGTAACAGTCAGTAAAATAAGTCTAAGTATAGATTGCTTTCCAAAATACCGATTGTCTTTGGGTTTTTCCAGTGGTGTGCAATAGAATTTAACATTAAATTAGTCTCTTATGATGAAATATGTCATTCTATCTATTTCTAAAGAGTTCCCTTCACTGAAAGAACAAGCCATTCATTAGCACAGATGTATCTTGAAATTACTCTTTGAGGTTTATTATTTTTAAATATCTGGTAAGTTGCCAGATTTGTATCTTTCTCTTTTAATTTTAAAGAATATAATTCCCGTGTAACATTTATATTGTAAACTGGGGCAGGAAAGTTTGATTTATGTTTAAGGGAAAATATTTAGAACCTTAGTGTCAGTGATTTATTTATGTAAAAATTGGTAAATAAAATGTATCAATGGAAAAGGTTAGTTAAAAATAGGAATATTTTTTATTGAAAATTTTCTATTACATGATTTATAACATTTTTTTAAAAAGTGCCAAACCAAAGCTATAGATAAAACAAAATGGTTCAGTTGACAATTGCGGCCAGAAAGTCAAAGGGGTGTAAACAAGGAAAACTTGACAGTTCTTCACTGCTCTGTAGGTGGAATCATGCAGAGATGCGGCGAAAGAGAAGTGGGCCACTTGCCTGAAGAAGCAGGTGGTCTACACAGTTATTATTAAACAACTAAATGTATGCAACTGAAGGGCCTAAAGTTTTTGCTGCCTAAAAGTTAGTTTTTCTGTGGGGTTTTTTTTTTTTTTTTTGGTTTTCTGATATTTAGAGTAAAAGGAATTTAACTCAAATGGAAATTTAGTAAAATGAATGTTAAGGTGCTCTTTGACCAGAAGCATACTGCCTCCTACTTCACCTTCCATACTATAAAGTTGGGAAGTAGTGAGCTTTTTAAAACAAGATTTCTAAAGTGTATTGACTTTTTTTTGGAATGGTACTATTTACAAATACATAGTATTTTTGAAGTGTTTAATTTTACACTGAGTGTTTACATATCTGTTATCTTATTTGAAATCTCTCAGTGACTTGGTATTATATGAATTGTCATTTAAAGATTAGGAATTGGGTTCTGCCCAGTATGGCTCAGTTGGTTGGAGTGTTGTCCAGTGCACTGAAAGGTCACTGCGTTTGATTCTAGGTCAGGGCACGTACTAGAAGGCAGTCAATCAGTGTTTCTCTCTTACCTCGCTGTTTCTCTCTCTTGCCCTCTCTTTCTCCTCTCCCTCTCCCATTTGAACCAAAATTTTAACAGTGCTTATCTTCTAGGTGGTAGAATTTTTATTTTTATTTTTTATGCTTAATCTTATTGTTTATATTTCTAACAATGCACATGTTTCATTTCATTTTTATAATCAGAAAAAGTGAAAACTATATGTTGAGTCTAAAGAAGGCCCATGAAAAAGAATATGTGAAGTACAGTTGTCTGACCAAGTAATTTTTCTTTACAGACACGTCAGGTTCTCGAAGAGCTGACTGAGTTGCCTGTTATGGTGGAGCTAGCCAGTGATTTCCTGGATAGAAACACACCAGTTTTTCGAGATGACGTTTGCTTTTTTATTAGCCAGTCAGGTATGCTGATTTTAAAGACTTGAAGAAAAGGGAAGTCATTCTTCCTAATAATCATCTTGGCAAAAATTGACATTTAAAGTTAAAATGGTATTGCAGATGACTTGACAAATAGAGATTTATTTTGATATGTAATTCTTAATGAATTAGTAAAATTAACACATTTTATACCCAAAGAGCTGAATTTTCAAAGACAAGGAAAGAAGATCCTAAAAAGTAGGATTCTATTATTAAAGTTTTGCTAATTTTTCTTAAGTGCATGTTTTAAATTTTATTTAAAACACATGATTTTGTTGAAAGTGTAGTCAGTTTTTCATTCTTACGTCTAAGAAACAGCATATGTCAACTGCCGCGTGTGTTACTATTGTCTGTCTTTATACGCAGGCGAGACAGCAGATACCCTGATGGCCCTTCGCTACTGTAAGGAGAGAGGAGCATTAACTGTGGGGATCACAAACACTGTCGGCAGCTCCATATCGAGGGAGACAGACTGTGGGGTCCACATTAATGCCGGGCCCGAGATTGGCGTGGCCAGCACAAAGGTAAATTCTTGACTTAGTTCTTATGTGATTATTTAATCAAAGTGTTGACGAAGCAGACTAATCCGTATCTTGTATTTCACTTGTTAGCGCTTACAGAACTCACAGTTTACTAATTATTGTAAGGCTTAAGGGTCATCAATAGATAAAACATTTGTTGTCCCTTCCCTCACCCTCCTTTTCCAAATTTAAAAGGCCAAATGTATGTTAACGTAAGTCCATTTTGAAAAGGTCCCTGCTGGCTGTCCCCATTTATCACTTACATTTCTCCTGCCAGGTACAGTGGTAAGTGTAATGTTCCCTTCTTTTATTATGTATACTAGGGAATTAGAGAAATAATAAGTTAGAAACATTCAGTTTAATTCCAATAATTTTTGACATTTTTATTTACATATTTATAGTTTCTAATAAATATGCCAAATTGCACATACTACTTTTGAAAGCTTGTAAAGAGGGATACACCTTTGGTATAGAATTTGGCAGCTAGAAAAATAAAAATGAATATTGTGAAAGCACCTTTATTTTTTTAAGGCCTAGTGAGACTACTTTGCTCTTTGAAATTGGGATATACATAAATATAGTAATAAATATAGGAATCTTAGAAAATGCATAAATACAAAGATATTCTCTCTCCACAAATATATTATTCTTTATGATTAAAAAGTCTCAGTTGTCTATTTTTCTGCCTCAGTTCAATATTTCTTGCTGATTGTCTGATCAAATACTTGGATATTTGTGGATTTGATTCTAATCAATGGCATGTGGAAGATGATCTTAACATGTACATAACCATATTTAAATATTTCTCTTTTAAAGAACCTCATGGAGAATTTTTTGTGGAAAATTTGTGATTCTTATGTAAAAACTGATGAAGTTTTGTCTCTTGGTTACTTTGATACTGCCCAACACTGTAATTTACAGAAAGCTGAAATCTGGATTTTCTTCGTGTGGTGATTAAAGCATGTAAGATGTCTGTGTCTGGGTTTCCAGTCTGTGCCTGAATAAATAACCAACTGCCCTAACAGCAGCTTGCGGATTTTTGAAATAGTGTCCAGAAGGACGGCTTTGATTGGGAATTGGAATCTCAGGGTCCCTTTATTCACAGCACACTGTCCAACAAGGGCTTCAGCGTGGTGTATGTACATACATCAACTGAATGGATGCTGTTGACTGACTTTTTATTAAGTCTTTCTTGGACTGTGAGTTGCCATGGAAAATAAAGCTTTTTTGATTTCTAATTCTGTAATTTATGAAAACTTTAATTTTGCTCAACATTTTATTATGATAATCAAACACATAGCAGAGTTAAAAGAATTTCACATTAACATCCAAATATATCTGTCACCTAGATTTTACTGTTAACCTTTTTTCTGTAGCTTTTTTGAGGTATAATTTTCATATCGTAAGTAACACTCACCAATTTTTAAGTGTATAGTTTTAGTAAATTTGGCTAACTATCATCACAGCGCAGGACTTGAAAAAGTTTCTTTGTTCCCATTATAGTCAATCCTCACTTCTACCCCTCAGCCTCAGGAAACTACTATTGCCTTCTGTTTTCTACAGAGTTATGATAAAGGGAATTGTATAATAACATGTTTTTTGTGTCTGGCTTCTTCGACTTAACATGAGGTTTTCAAGATTTATTAATGTTGCTATTTGTACCAGTGGTTCTTTTTTTGTAAGTCCTTTTTTTTTAAAAAAGTCTTTTTATTTTGAAATCACTAGCTCTATAGGATGTTGTAAAAATAGTACATAGAAGTCCATGTACTCTTCACCCAGTTTTCCTCAGTAGTTACATCTTGCATAAGAAAATCAGTATCTTTTACAGAAGTACATTTTTTATAACAAAAAAAAATTTTACTAAAACATCAGATTTATGGAAGTTTCCAGACAAGCTATACAAAATGGTCACAGGCTTTTTCTTGAAGGGAGGATTCTACATTTGACAGCAGAGTCACAATGATGTTAGTGAGGACTGCAATATTTATTTAATGTTCCCAATTTGGTTCAAACAAGCTTATCCATCTATAGTGTCTAAATAAAGGTAGACTCAGCAGGAGAGCATATTCTAAAGAACTGGTTAGCTGCTTTTAAATGCAATTAAAAATTACCATGAAAAAGGAGAAAGGAGCCCATAAAATTAAAACTACCTCTCCCCTCAAAAAAATAAAATAAAGAAAAACACCCATACCCCTGTAGCTAACCCTGACAACTACCTTCATTCACAGTGCTTTGTACTTAAAACTTGATGGGGGAAAGTAATAAAAGCAGAGAGGGACCACTACTTTTCACTGTTTCACAACAATCCAGATGATACCTCTAGCCTCTGCTTATGCTTTGTAACAATGAATTGGGACAAGACATAGATTTGCTAATGTGCATTTAATCACCAAAGGACTGAAGATGTTGGGCTTTTATTCTGTACCATTAATAAGACTGTGTTCATTAAATGCAAACAAAAAGGGAAGAAGTCTTGGCAGAACAGGAGAAATGCCCACTTGATGATCAGACCGATTTAAATATTATTCATGGCATGTAGCCTAGTCCATGCTCTAGCTGTTTCTCTAGCTTGAGCTTCATTGTTCTTCCACTGCTCTGCTGCATCATTTGCTAGTGGATCATCTGGATTGGGAGCTCTTAACAAAGCCTTGATCAATAGCAGAACTGTGTGGATCTATAGTGCTGGGCACCACTTATCTTTCAAAATATCTAAACATATTCTTCCCAACTTGTCTACACTAGGATGGTAAATTTTGGTCATGAAATGTACTTTAGGTGCTGCCTTAGGGTATTCTTCTGGAAGAAATAGTTCAAGTTTAAAAGTCCCTTCCTCAAAGGGGGAATCCTTTGAGGGGGCCAGCAATGACTATGTGAAAATAACGGGTGTTGCTCTCATCTGGTTCTGCTTAAATTCTGGGAACTGGCTCTGCCAGCAAACGCTGGGTTTCCTTGATATCTTCTGGGGCAGCCTGGTCATCTCTTCAAATCCCAAGTTCTGCCTCCAGTCTAGTCCTTTTGCATAAGTATATATTTTAATGTCTTTAAAACGATGACTCCCTTAAAAATTTTAGTAAGTATGCTGATTTAGTCTTTAATTTTTCTTGGATTCTAAAGTAATTTTGTTTTTTTAACAGCCTTAGAGAATCTTGAAAAGTTTTGGGATGTTTAGTCATAGACCATTTCTGAATGGCAAATACAAGTTGATACGTTAATGGGAGATCAAAGAAGTTCATGATTGATCCTGATCTCTGGGCCCCTTGCTGGAGCTAGCCCAAGAATTGTGTAATCTTGATTGCTGATTCCCAACATTGCCTGAGAAACCGTCAGGGTTAGAGAGACACTACTAACTTTCTCATCACACCAAACCATAGACAATTTGATGTATCTGAAGGAATTGAGGGGTATAAATGTGTAGGTTCAGCAATTTTTGTGTTATTGCAGGTGTTTAGAATTTCACCACAGTACTGACTTTTGATTTTTTAAAAATAAACTAATATAACTTTATTTTTAGCTGAATAAAAAGTAAAACCAAGTTTAAAAGTTCAGAGTCAACATTTTCCTGGTAAATTCTTTCAAACCTCAGTAAATTCAAAATATGAGGTATAAGTTATTTTTCTCATAATCGGTTTCCTGTTATTTATTGATGAAGTGAAAAGCATGAAATTAAGCTGTGTTAAGAATACAATGGAAAAATGTGTGCATTAAAGTTACTCTGTTTAATATTTGTAGTTGAAAACTAGTGTTGCGAAGTTTCAAGTAGAAACAATGAAACATGGCTCTGTAGAATAACATTTTCAGTTCTGGCCGAGAGCAACTGGAATACTCATTATCTGATCAGTTTGATTGGAAACAGGGGTCTGAGATACTGGGTTCCTCTCTGAGTCCTGATAGTATATTTTGTGATTAATTGGTTTATTGAAAAGTAAACTTCAGTAGGAACAGGTAGACTGGGAGGGACTGGAATTTAGAATACAGATGTGCTGATTAGATTTGAGCAAGAGGCTGCAAATCCACCTCAGTGCTCTGGGAAAAAACCGCAGTAGGAGCACAGGGACAGGTGGCTGCCTGTGGAGGAATGTCTGAGCTGCAAGGCCCGTAAGAGGAGATAGGAAATCCCATTTAACTAGTGAGAAGGTAGTGAGCATTAGCAGACTGTAATTTTATTATACAGGAGGCTTATTTTCCACATTACAACAGGAAAAATGTTCCCTAATGAAGTGGTTCCTTATCCAGAGAAGAGTAACAGAAAGTCAGCTATAATGCATACATAGACACTCACACAAACAGAAAAAACAAAAAAATTTCCTAAAGTTAAAGTTATATATAGTATTGTCTCTGACCATATCACTGTAATCCTAGTGATTTAATAATAAACGTTTGAGTAAAATCCTCAAGTCCCTGAAACATGAAAACATTCCTCTAAACAGCTATTGAGTTAAAAGATACCAGAACTACTATTAAAAAATATTTAGAAAAAATAATGACAATGAATAGTATGGGTAAAAATTTAGGGTATGTGGCCAAATTAATGATTTGAGGCAAATTCATAGTATTAAATGCTTTATCTTAAACAAATGAAGTATGTGTCTAACTCAAAAGTTAGAAACAGGAACTCAAAGCAAAGGAATCAAATAGAGAAAAATGAATGAAGGAAGTGCGAAACAGAAAGCTTCAGGACCTTTATTTTAAGGGGCCTTACCTGTCTTCTGGAACCTTCCTAGGATTTTATCTGTATTACTGTGAAGTAAAAAACAAATATGTGGCCTTAGAATCTTTCTCAGCATGATGTTTCACTGTAACTACAGAGGAGTTAGGATTGGCTTTCTGTAAAACATATTTGCTATCCCAGTTCTAGAAGTTCTATTCCATTTAATAAAAAAAGATAAGTAAAACAGTGGGAAAGGAGGAGAGAAAATTCTCCTTATTTGCAGTTGATATGATTGACTACCTGTAGAGCTCAAGAATGTCAAGTAAAAGACTTCTTAGAATGAATAAGAATTCATATAAGGTGTTTTACATAAAACATTTATTTTTTTCTATAAACCGACAGTGGCTACTTAGAAAAGATTAGATGTGTGTGTTTGGAGGGGGATTCTATTTTCAATAGCTTTAAAAAATACTTTAATTTTGCCAAGAAATGTGTAAGGTACTCCATAAATATTTATAGAATAGATAATTACTGTATTAACTATAGATTTTAAAATTTCTAACACAAATTGATGGGATACCATATTTCTGGATGTGAAGATTGCTTTGTAGAGAAAGAGACAGAATCAGTAGTCCTGCAACGTAACTGGTACGTCAAAGAGCTGTACTCTTGGTGGGCTGTGAAGAGTCGTGTTGTATGTCAGAGCACTTAGACTGTGGGGAAAGTCACAACCAGTAGAGAGAGGGTGGGGTGAAATGGGTTATTTATTAAAAGGGTGGGAAAATGGGCTGTTTACAAAAATAGAAAAAACATAGTTAATCCTTTGCACTAAAATTAATTTCAGATGGACTAAAAAGGAGAATGTAAAGAAAAAGTTAAATAAAAAAGGACAGTAAAAACAGAATTTAAAAAATTTAATAATACTTAACTGATGTTAGGATGGAAGAACTGTCTAAACTTAAAACTACTACATAAAAGTGAGAGAAATAAAACTTCTGTGTCAGTAAACATTATTATAAAAGGTTAAATCAAACTGGGAAAAAGTACAGTGGTACCTTGGCACTGGTTAATTTGTTCCAGAACTTGTGACAGGCACTGAAACTGATGAGTACCGAATGATGAAGCATTTTCTCTTGCGGTGGTGTCACGGCTCATACAAGTTCTAGCAAGTGCGACGAGCCCCGAGCAAGGGATGAGTGCTGAAATGTTTTTTTCTCATCAAAATGCCATGAGTACAGGGTTTGACGAGTTCTGAAACCAACAAGTACCAAGGTATGACTATTTGAAACATAACAGTAAAGACCTTCTAATGACCAACTTAAAAAAGCCTAAGTTGAAAAATAAGTGAAAACATGAAGTTAATTCTTAAAAGAGAAAACATAAATGGCTAACAAGCATGAATAAAAATCTTAATTTTTTTAGATTCATTTTATATATATATATATATATATATACATATACATATATATGCATATATATATGATAAAGTATTAGTAAGAGTCTGTTGTCTGTCAGTCCATGGTAAAAATTTGTTTAAAGGATAATTCTCTTTATTCTTTTTTAAGTATATTTTATTGATTATTCTATTAGAGTTGTCCCATTTTTTTTCTCCCCTTTATTACCCTCTGCCCTGTACCACAGCTCCCACCAGCATAGCCCCCCTCTTAGTTCATGTCCACGCGTCATACTTTGGCTTCTCCATTTCCCGTACTATTCCTAACCTCCCCCTGTCTGTTTTGTACTGACCATTTATGCTTCTTATTCCCTTATGCTACTTTTTCCCCCATTTTCCCCCTCCCCCTTCCTGCTAATAACTCTCCATGTGATCTCCATTTCTGTGAATCTGTTTCTGTTCTAGTTGTTTGCTTAGTTCATTTTTGTTTTTGTTTTTGTTTTAGGTTCAGTTGTTGATAGCTGTGAGTTTGTTGTCATTTTACTGTTCATATTTTTGATCATCTTCCTTTTCTTAGATAAGTACCTTTAACATTTCATATAATAATGGCTTGGTGATGATGAACT
>PVKM010034756.1:0-15444 GCA_004027735.1 Carollia perspicillata
TTTTACCACCTGGCTTATTTTACTTAGCATAATGCTTTCCAGTTCCATCCATGCTGTTGTATAGGGTAGGAGCTCCTTCTTTCTTTCTGCTGCATAGAATTCTATTGTGTAAATGTACCATAGTTTTTTGATTCCATTCGTTTACTGATGGGCACCTAGGTTGCTTCCAGCACTTGGCTATTGTAAGTTTTGCTGCTATGAACATTGGGATGCATAGGTTCTTTTGGATTGGTGTTTCAGGGTTCTTAGGGTATAATCGTAGCAGTGGAATTACCAGGTCAAAAGGCAAATCCATTTTAGTTTTCTGAGAAAATTCCATACTGATCTCCACAGTGGCTACACCAGTCTGTATTCCCATCAACACTGCACTAGGGCTCCCTTTTCTCCACAACCTCTCCAAAACTTGTTGTTTGTCAATTGGTTATGATAGCCATTCTGACCAGTGTGAAGTGGTATTTCATTATGGTTTTAATTTGCATCTGTCTGATGGCTAGGGATGCTGAGCATCCTTTCATATGTCTCTGGGTCCTCTGTATGTCCTTCTTGGAGAAGTGTCAGTTCTGGTCCTTTGCCCATTTTTAAATTAGGTTGTTTGTCTTCCTGGAGTGGAGTCAAACTCTTTATATATTTTGGAAACCAAATCCTTGTTCAAGGTATCATTTGCAAAAATATTTTCCCATATAGTTGGTTCTGTTTTCATTTTGCTGATGTTTTCTTTAGCCATGCAGAAGCTTTTTTATTTTAATGAAGCCCCATTTGTTTATTCTTTCCTTTATGTCCTTAGGGGACATATTAGTGAAAATATTGCTGCATGGAATGTTTGAGCTTTCCTTCCCTATGTTCTCCTCTAGGACTTTTATGGTGTCACAGCATATATTTAAGTCTGTTATCCACCTTGAGTTTATTTCTGTGTATGGTGTAAGTTGGTGATCTAGTTTCATTGTTTTGCATGTAGCTGTCCAGATCTCCCAACACCATTTATTGAAGAGGTTATTTTTACTCCACTTTATGTTCTGTACACTTTGTTGAATATTAATTGACCACAGAGGCTTGGATTTATTTCTGCACTCTGTATTCTGTATTCCACTAATCTATGTGTCTATTCTTATGACAATGCTAGACTCTCTTGATTACAGTGGCCTTGTAATATTGTTTGATGCCAGGTATGATGATCCCTCCTACTTTACTATTCTTTCTCAAAATGGCTGCAGCTATTTGGGGTCATTTATAGTTCCATATTAATTTTTGAAATGTTTGTTCTCTATTTGTGAAATATGTCATTGGTATTTTAATAGTGATTGATATGAATCTATAAATTGGTTTGGGAAGTATGGACATTTTGGTGATGTTAATTCTTCCAGTCTATGAACATGGTATATGCTCCCATTTATTTTTATCTTCTTCAGTGGAGTGGAGTGCCATACTTTTGCTAAATCAGATAAACCATTTCCAAACAGTCACAGAGACAGTATGTTATAAAGAGAAACATATGTGATCTTTTTCCCTTCACCATTTAAAAATATTATGTGTGTATTCTTGATTTCATAAAAAAGTTCATCTAAATTGAAGTGGCCAGACAATTACATATCCAGAGATTCAATGCATTGATTATAAATAGAAACAGTTGGTTCTTATTTAGGTTATCTTTCTCTTCATAATTGTGCTTGAGTTCTCTGTATCTTGAATGCTTTGTCACAGCTGTAAAGTGAAGTCCTCATATTTTTCTTGATGAATAGCTATTAGCTGTCTTTGTAAAAAATATAACCATGAAAAATCTAGCTGTGTAGAAAAGATTGCATACTTCTTCTCATTTTTCTGTTTTAAGGGTTATTATTTAAAATTTATTTACCTACTTTGAGCAGAATTTACCATCAATTAACCAGGATAATTAGGTGAAGCATCCTTCAGGTTTAAATACACAATCTCTGGTTACTTATTATTCAACTACTTTTCAAATCATAGCAAACTAAACCACTCAACTGTTCCTTGAGGCAGCCTGTTTAGAAATATTAAATCTCCAAGAGCTTGAACACATGTTATACACTTTCAAACATTCTACTGGATCACTTCAGAGATGGTTGCATCTTTTAATTCATAGAAGGATTTTTTATTATAGTAACAACAGTTAACATGATTCTTCCTGTCTTAACAAAAATTTAAGTGTATAATACAGCACTGTTAACTATAACCCTTGTGTTGTACAGCAGAACTCTAGAACATTACTTATCTTGTATAACTGAAACTTTATACCTGTTGAACAGCAAATCACCACTTTCTCCTCCCATCCACCCTGAGCAACCAGCATTCTACTCTTTGTTTCTGTGAGTTTGACTGTTTTAGGTACTTTATATAAGTAAAATCAAGCAGTATTTGTCCTTCTGTGACTGACTAATTTGATTTAGGAAAATGATTTTGCTACAGCTTTTTAAACATGAATTATACTACATATAGTATTGCTTTTTTGGAACCCACCTACCAAACAATAAGCTAGCCCAGGATTGTAGCTATAGACTTGTGGGGAACCGTTTTGTTTCAGTCTGGCAAACGTGACTCAGCTCTGTATGGAAAACCTACAGAAGCGAAGTGGTGGGCAGGAGCCAGACCCTCAAACCAGGCTTTCCCATGGGAATCAGGCCTGGAAAATGCATTCAGACTGTCATCGCTTGCTCTTGCTAAAATTCCATCACCCTGGTCTAAAACAACAAATGTGTATTATCTATTTTTGAGGTAATTTCCAAAGCCTATGTGAATTTTCCCAAGAATGGAGCTAATCAGCTCACCACCTTTCCCTTCTGCATTTGTTATTTTCATTTCCTTCATTGTACCTAAAGTGTAGACAACAATATTCTATGTAATAGATAATAAATCCTTCTTTGATATAAGACCTGAGAAAAACAATAAAAGCTTGTCCAGGCAAGGGTCGGTGTGCTCTCCCCTTGAGAGAAGTGGCCACAGGACTCTCATCTTAAGAGAATACCATACCTTCCCTTTTTCTCCACAGGACTTCTGTAGTCTGTGCATTTGTTCTCATCTTCAGTCACAACATGCAGACTCATGCTGGCCAGAGTCTGCCACATAGACTAGGAAAGATATACCCTTATAAGATTCATGCTAAGACTGGTTAAAAATAACTTATCTCAATACAAGGTTTGCAAATAAAGCTCTCTCAAAAGCTCGAAGAGCAACAATTCAGTGAATATAGAATTACTCTGAAAAAATTTCTCTTAGGAGCATATGCTGATTTGTCCAGAATATCCTGATTCTACATTCCTAGAGTTCTTTTTAGTTCCCAAGAACAAACTATAGATAAGGAAATTGTTCATAACCTCATGAAATTATATTTTCACTGGTCTTCTCTTACATTTGCAGAGGCTTGTCTCCATCCAACTTTCCATTTTGTTTTTAGTAAGTGTGTTTTCAAAGTGATGTCCAAACAAATGCCTCTGTTTTCTCTTTAGCAATCAATCAGTAGTCCTTTTCTTTCTATTACCTCAATCTGTCTTTTGCTCTTCTCCCTGCCCTTTCCTCTAGCCACTGGCTCTTTTCTCATGTAGGTCAAAATCACATAGGTACTGAAAAGAAATCACCAGTGTTCCAGGTGTACATGAAATGATCATGTTCTAAAATGAAATGAGGAACAGTAACACACATGTTCTCCTAAAATGGCCATATAATGTACATATACCACAGCCATGTACTCCACTTACATAGCTCACCTCTTGCTACAACTACAAAGGCAAGCTTATATTGGAAGAGACAAATTCAATGACCTGCAAGTAAGTAACACCCAAGACACAAAGCCTCTCACAAATGTGAGAAGCAAGATAAATGAGATTATTTCATAATGCATAAATATTCTACAACAATTGGAATTATGAACAGTCTGAAAATAAAAGGACATCAGAAAATTAGAATGAGTGAAAATGAGAAATTACTTTTAACATATTGTATTCAAAATTACTTTAGAATTATATAATGTGAAAGATTAGACTAAATGAATGCTCAGTTCCCTTTCATTTTGCAGATGAAATCCTGAGAGGTGAGTTCACCAATGTTTAAGTTATATAATCTCAGTCAAATGACTTACTCTTCCTAGACCTTTGATTCCACCATTAATGGGGAGGATTGTTGGGAGAAATGAGTGCGGTAAATTCCACTGCTTGGCAAGTCATGTCATGATGTCGGTGACTAAATGGTCAGTTCATAAATAGCAGGATGCTATTGATTTAATGCTTTGGTAAAGTATTTTTAGTGCATTCAAGGACATTAGGAAGCAATCAAACAATCAATAAATGCATTAGAACTATGCATGTCAGTTGTCTTCTAAGTGCTACCTACATTGCTGGATTATTTAAATACAAAGGTGAATAAAATATAACCCTAGTCCTCATATGCCTCATTCACAGCTCTATTTTGTATCCTGATTCATATACACAGATTTTCTATTTTTCTCTGACCTATTTTTATTTGTGTTTTGTTGTTGTATAGCTTTTTAGTTGTCTAAATTTTTGCTGAAACAAGGTTAAATATAAAGAAATAAGGAACTTATTTAGTTTGTATATACATGCACACACACAAACTAGCCCTTCCCCTTGTGGCATAGTTTTAGAGAGCCACACCCACAAACAACTGCAACACAATGTGATACACACTGCAACTGAGGTATGTGCCATGAAGCATGGAGAGAAGGATTAGCTCATTGTGCATTTGGGGGTTGTCCATTGGAGACTTTTCAAAAGAGGTAGGTAACATTTGAATCAATCCCTGATGAATAAGTAAGTGTTTATCAGGAAGAGCAAATTATGTTACCCTCAGGAAACAAAAGTGAAGATGCTGGAAAATGTCCAGAGAATGAAGAATTGTCCATTGTGGTAAAGTAGAGGAGGCAGGGCACTGAAGTATGGTAGTCTGATGATTAGTGGCTGGTAAGCGGTGGGCAGGGGGAATATAGAATAAATCTATTAATCAAAGTAAAGCATACCACAAGTTTGAGACAATAAACTCAGAGCCATTTATCTTCAGTCATCATTAGGTATGTGACAGTGGCCTTCCAGTGTCCACCTGGCATTCTGTGCACTAAACAAGTACATTATTTATCATGGGAGTTATTTTAAATGACAGGTTCTTTTGCTGTTTAGGCATGAAACATCTAGATTTCCAGCAAGAATGTAGAGATTCCCAACTGAAATATATTTTCACAGTAAAATAGAAAGCAGCTTTGTTTTATTGACCTTAAATTAGGACATTTTCAAGAAGTCTGGACATAGCAGCATTTATGCTCTGACATTTTTCAGTTAAAGAACAAAATTTTCTTCTCACCACACAGAGCTGAACAAAAGGCCGTCACAGGTGTTATGGTGAAAAACCTGCTTAGTTGCAGGCTACTCAAATGTTTCTTTTTATTTTAAATAAAAATGATCTTTTGTTCCCTCAAATGTCCAGCTCCAAGTCAATCACAGAAGTGTGGCATATTTTTCTTTTTTATTTTTGTATTTGTTAATAACCCCTCTAGCCCAATTCCTTCTTCATAAGGCATTACAGTTGATAAAGCGGTATGTACTTACTGCCCCAGTCTTATATTGTCAGTGGCCTGTAGATCATGTCTAGTAGCTTCTATTTAAAGTAAAATTCAAACTAACATTAGGACAAATTCTTGTTCACCCGCCAGACTACAAGAAATTGCCTGTAGAAATAATGACTAGCACTGGCATCTGGTAAAATGTCCAAGCTCTGAGTTGTCAATAATAGTATCTTTAAATACAATGGACTCCTCTTATAGTTAGCCAATCTATACAGGAACAAATGTATCTCTGCAGTGAAGAATGGCATATTAAAAACATTATGGGGCTATATAACTAGATAACTAGTGTGATTTAGCTCCTATCTATGTGAACTTAAATAGTCACTTAACCTACCTGTGTCTCAGTTTTCTCATCTGTAAAATGGATATAATTATAGTCCTGGGGAGGACTTTATAAGGTAATCAATGAGAGCACCCACCACTATGCCTGGCATTTAGCATGTTTCATGATAACTATTGTTATTATTTTTCTAGTGTGACTCTACAGAATTGCCAGAAGCAAAGGCCACTAGAATTACTTCAAAAATTATTATGGGAGGGAGAGGGGAGGGCTGGGTGGGTGGGGTGGGATGGGAGTAAAAGATAGAAAACTTTACTTGAACAACAATTAAAATAAAAAATTATAAAAAAGTATTGAGCCACAATAAACTATGTTACTTTGAGCATTATTTAATTCAGTAAGCATTTACTGTCATTATACAAAGGCTGGTATCTGTGGTAAAGATAAATAATATAGACCAACTTTATTACCAAAGAGCTTACAATCTAAGGCTAAATACAGACGTATGCATAAACAACTTGATACAACATTGTAAAAGCTGCTAAAATAGATATGGAGAGGGGATTCCAGAATTTAGAAGCTACACAGCTTGACACTGATGACACATAGGGTGCAAACTTGAAAGAAATATGTATTGAAAACTTTCTATGGGCCATGTTCTGTACTGGGCACTGGTTATACACAATGGAAAACAAGACAGACATGCTCACTGCCGTCACTGGATTTATACTTAAAAAAATAATGCAAGAGGATTAGGTTTGTTGGGGAAGATTAAGTAAGTTCCAACATTTGAGTTTAAGCTTACTATTAAACATTTAGGTACAGATACCCATTTTACCCTTAGGATGATGGAGGTGGAGCTAAAAAAATATAGAAAGACTGGAATCTCCTTGAGACCAGGAACTTCACTGTTATAACCATTGTGTCCACAGCACCAAATAAAGCTTGGCACGTAGTACATATTTGGTCAATATTTGTTGAATTAATTTATCCCAACAGACAAAGACTATTATTATTACTATCATTATCATTATCATTTCTTTATAGTGACCTGATGAAATAACCAGAAATAAGGCACAAATAGAATGGGCCCTGGTGAAATCCTGAGATTTAATGAGATCATTGAGGGTATTCAATGCTTTCTGCATGCAAGTGTATATAGCTACTTTTTGATTTGCACTTTTTGCATTAGTCATTTTTAAAGATTCTATTTATTTATTTTAGACAGAGGGGAAGGGAGGGAGAAAGAGAGAGAGAGAAACATCAATGTGTGGTTGCATCTCATGTACCCTCTACTGGGGACCTGACCTGCAACCCAGGCATGTGACCTGACTGGGAATCAAACCAGCAACCCTTTGGTTTGCAGGCTGGTGCTCCATCCACTGAGCCACACCAGCCAGGGCTGCAATAGCTACTCTTATGAAATCATTCTAATCTACATTTTCTTGTTTATTTATTTATTTAACTAACATTTCATGAATGCCATCTTTTGCCAAGCACCACCCTAACTTCTGGGAATGCAATGACAAACAAGTTATCTGTCTTCAAGAAGCTTGCAGTTCTCAAATGACATTGTTGACATCAAAGAAAGGGTAGCAGGAGAGTGTAATCAACATATAAAAAGAAGGCAATAGCAAACTTTAGTGTGCCTTAATAGAGTTTTTATATCTCTACTTATCTCCAAGCACTAAGATGGATAGATTTTCAATGATCAAATATTAAATCACTCCATCTTTTATAAATATCCTTAATCTAATTTCCCCATGCTGACATATGGATATAATAGAAAACCATATTCAAATATATCTTGGTAGAAATGCAGCAAGGGCTGCTTCTCATACACCAGAACACAGATTCATTTTTCTGGAGCAATTCAAAATTAATCACAAATAGCTTAAGTTAATGGACTGAGTCTTTAAGTACAGATAACAGCATGAATTAATGAAAATAATGGGTTGGTCTTATATTTTTACACCAGCCTGTTAAAGATGTACAGATGATGAAAATGAGGAAAAGTCTCCAAACTCCAAAGTGATTGTGTATGCAAGATTTTTCATTATCTGTAAAATGGTAAAATTAAATAATTGTTTTTATTTTAACAGCAAATTCCTGCTCAGATATTGGAGAACAGGGATACAAAGTAGGAAAAATGAGCACTTAAATAACTCCCATGAAATAGATTAAAACTTTGACTGCTCAAAATATTCAGGTAGTTGTCCTTGAGAAATGAGGTCCAAAAAATATGGTGACATGATATAGTCTAAAAGAAATTCAAATACCATCTCATGATTACTTCTTTTTTCTAAAAATGATCATAAATAAGTATTAGTTACAGGGATTTGAGGGACACTAATGTGCATATCATAGTATCTAACACACCTGATTCTAATCTAATTATGACACCTAGATTATCAGACATGCATATGCAGACATAAACATATACACACATACATACCCTCATAGATAGCATGATCAACTTAACCCAATTTGGGGGTACTGCCTTGGTTTTAAAATTGAAAGTTCCATGTCCCTTTAGTTCTGAGAACTTTGGAACATTTAGTCACTGTACCCATGCAATGTATCAATTATGGAAATTTCAATGCTAAATTAAGTTAAAAGTTCAATATACTTTTGAAACATAAACTGAACAAAGAGTACCACAGAAACTTCACAAAACTGTGTGAGTTCATTTTCATTCTCTCCTCAAGTGCCCAACATTTCAGGATTACTAAATAAGTAACACCTCCATGCTGATTCGCTTTCTTTGGGGAAGATATCAAGAGATTGCATTATGCTGAGTGAAATAAGCCAGGTGGTAAAAGACAAATACCATATGATCTTACCTTTTAACAGGAACCTAAGCAACAAATCAAACAAGCAAGCAAAATATAACCAAAGACACTGAAATAGAAAACAGGCTGAGACTAACCAGAGGGGAGAGGGGAGGGAACTTCAGGGGAAAAGGGGAAGGGGTCACAGGAACAAGTATAAAGGACACATGGACAAAAACTAAGGGGGGTGGAAATGGGAGGGAGGAGGGGAGCACTAGGGGGGTGGACTGGGATGGGAGTAAAAGACAGAAAATTGTACTTGAACAACTCAAAAAATTACATAAAATTGGATGGCAAATTTAAAATCTTTACATGAATTAGTAAAGAAGAGAATAAAGACTTCAACAGTCAACCTAGCAATGTGAATTACATGTTGAAGAATCTTGACCACAATGGAGAGAGAGAGAATGAAGAAATCAACATGATGAGAAAGAATTTTAGATATGGACAGATGCAGGTAAGGTGTTGTTCTAGAAGAAGAGATCAGTAGTAATGGAATTGAATTAGTATAACTAATGGCAACTTTTCTGAACTTATGAAAGAGCTGAATAAACACTTTGAAAGTTCTCATTATGCACCAAGAAAGTCAATGAAAAAACAACCACATATAGACCTGTATTAGCAAAAGACTTTATTTTAGGTATAAGCATAAGAAATCTACAATCTTCTAAACAGAAACACAAGTTATCTTCGAGGGAAAATAAATCAGGCTTCTATTAAATGTCTCATCTGAAACACTGAATGGAGAAAATGATGAGGCAGTGTCCTCAGAGATATGGTAAAATACTTGAATAAGATTTGTATATACAACTGGAAATTTAAAAGATCAGAATATACACCTCACAATAGGATTCGCTAAAATTTCAAAGTAATGTATCTATAAAGCAAAATTTAAAATTCCAGAAAGGAGAAAAAATAGTGTAAAATGACTAAAAGTAAGCACTAAGTGAACCCTACATATCTTTTTTAAACCTTATAACCAAACCAAAGACAAACATATTTGTCTCCTTCAACAACAGATGTATAATGTAAACACAGTGACTCATTAACAATATGGTACATTTACACAATGGAATGCTATGCAGCAGAAAGAAAGAAGGAGCTCCTACCCTTTGCTACAGCATGGATGGAACTGGAAAGCATTATGCTAAGTGAAATATGCCAGGTGGTAAAAGACAAATACCATATGATCTCACCTATAAATAGAACCTAATCAACAAAACAAACAAGCAAGCAAAATAGAACCAGAGACATGGAAATAAAGAACAGACTGACAGTAACCAGAGGGGAGGGGTGGGGTATAATAGGTGAAAGAAGGGGAAGGGTCTTCAAGGAACATATACAAAGGACACATGGACAAAGTCAAAGGGACAAAGGATTAAGGATGGGAGGTGGGGGTGGGTGGGCAGGGGAAAGTCTTGGCAGGAAAATGGAGACAAGTGTACTTGAACAACTATAAAAATAAAAAATAAAAGAAAAACAATAATATGGATTTAAAAGTATGACTTACATTAACAAAATAGAAACATGTTGAAAGAAGCAGAATGGTTTAAAACTGGGTTGAATTCTCAATTTAAATGAGAAAGATAGGAGTTCACTTTAGACATCAATAATCAAGGAAAGTTTTTAAAAGTTAATCTTTAGCACTAATTTAGAAATACGTAGTCCATTGAATATGTAGTTTATTAGCTGGGAGTGGGAAGGGGAGAATGGAGGAAAATATACAGGGATTAGGAATCATAATGGGATGGTACAAAATAGACAGGGGGAGGTTAAGAACAGTATAGGAAATGAAGAAGCTAAAGGACTTATATGCATGACCCATGGACATGAACTAAGTGGGGGATGAATGCTGGAGGGAAGGAAGTACCTGGCAGAGGGGTTGAAGGGGAAAAACTTGGGGCAACTGTAATAGCATAATCCATAAAATATACTTAAAGATAAAAGTAAAAATAAAATAATTAGTCAAATTGCTAATTTGTAGAAGCTATTTCAATGCATATAATAGGCAAAGGATTAATATCTAGTATATAAAAGGAATTTCAGTAAATCAATAAGACAGATGACTCAAGAAAGGAGAAAATAGAAGCTTCATAGTAACTACAAAGCAAAAGCCTATAGTAGACATGCAAACTATAAAAAGAAAATAATCAACACATACCACTACAGAAAATCATCAAATCACAAAAGAAGATAGAGAGAAAAAAGAAACAAAGGTATTACAAAACCAGAAAACAATGAAAAAATAACAATAGTAACTCCATATCTATCAATAATTGTGTTAAATGGTTAAATGTGAAAAGAATTAATTCTCCAATCAAAAGGCATAGATTTGCTGAATAAATTAAAGTAAAACAAAAACAAAAGACCAAACTACATGTTGCCTATAATAGACTTACATCAGCTTTAAGAACACACATAGACTGTAAGAGAAGAATGGAAAAAGATATCACAGGCAAATGAAAATAAAAAGGTAGCACAGGTAGCTATACTTATATCAGACAAAATGTACTTTTTAAGTCAAAGACTGTGATGAGGCAAAGTGGGTCATTATGCAATGCTTGACAGGTCAATTTATCAAGAGGATATAACAATTATAAATATTTATACACCTAACATAGGAGCATCTAAATATAGAAAGTAAATGTTAATATATCAGAAAAAAGAAGTACACAGCAACATAATAACATCAGGGGACCTCAATACCCCACTTTCAGCAAGGGATAAATCATCCAGACAAATATTCAATAATGAAACATTGGACCTAACCTACATACTAAACCAGATGTCCCAAACATATATACCCAAAACATTCCCTCTAACAGCAACAGAACACACATTCATCTCAAGTACACATGGAAAATTCTCCATGGCATATTATATGTTAGCCATTAAAATGAGTCTTAATAAATTTAAAAAGACTGAATCATATGAAGCATATTTTCTGACCACAATCATAGGAAATGAGAAATCAATTACAAGAAGAAAATTGGAAAATTCACAAATATGGGTAGTATTTGTAATTAAATAGCATGACACTGCTATTAAACAGTAATAAACCATGTGCTACTGAGTGACTAATTGGTAAAGGAAGAAATCAAAAGAATAACAAAAAAATTACCTTGAGTCAAATGAAAATGAAAACACAACATATGAAAGCATATAGGATGCAGCAGAAGTCACTCAAAGAAGGAAGTGTACAGCAATAAATTCTTACATTAAAAAATACCTTGTGTCCTGGCTGGTGTAGCTTAGTGGATTGAGCACAGGCCTGTGAACCAAAGGATCATGGTTCGAATCCCAGTCAGGGCACATGCCTGGGTTGCAGGCCAGTTCCCAGCAGGGGACGCATGAGAGGCAACCATACGTTGATATTTCTCTCCCTCTCTCCTTCCCTTCCCCTCTAAAGATAAATAAATAAAATCTTTTTAAAAATATCTTGAATATGCAACCTAATTTTTTACCACATGGAAGTAGAAAAACAAGAACAACTAAGACCACTGCTAGCAGAAAGAGGAAATAACAAATTTCAGAGCAGAAATAAATTAGGGACTAAAAAGACTATAGAAAATAAATGAAACTAAGATCTGATTATTTTGAAAAAATAAACAAACTGACAAATGACTAGCTAGATATATCAAGAAAAATAGAGGAATCAAAAATAAAATTATAAATAAAAGAGGAAATATTACAACCGATAACACACAAATACAAAGATGTTCCTCAATAAATTTTTAAAAATACAAAGACATGTTACTCAATAAATTAAAAATTTGAAGCAGATTCGGTGCTCTACTCTCTCAGTCATTTTTAATGTGACAGCCACATAGTACTCATGCTCACTCAATGGCATCTGCTGCCCCCCACTGACTAGTACAGTGATGTTGTCATTGTTCATACATGTGCATTCCATTATTATGTGATCCAGCAATCCCACTTCTGGATATACATGCAAGGGAAAGGAAAGCAGGACATCAAAGAGATACCCGCACTCCCATGTTTATTGCAGCATTATTTACAATAGCAAAGATATGGAAACAACCTGAGAGTCCATCAAGAGATGAATTTACACACACACACAGAAATATTTTTCTGTCTTAATAAAATACAATTCTGTCATTTGTGACAACATAGATGAACCTGGAATATATTATGCTAAATGAAAGAGACCAGATAAAGAAAGACAAATACCACATGATATCACTTATATGCAGAATCTAAAGTAATAAAGTCAAACTTATAAAAACAGAATAGGAAAATAGTTGTCGACGGTAAGAAAGGTGAGGAATCAGGAGAGCTTGGTAAGATGCTATAAAGGGTAAGCTATAACATAAAGTTCTAAGGATCTAATGTGTAACACGGTAGCTATAGCTGATAGCACTGCATTGTATAATTAATATTTCCCAAGAGAATAGAAATAAATTGTTTTGCACAGGGGCAAAAATGGTAAATATGTGAGGTGATAAATGTATTAACACAATGGGGGAATTTTTTCACAATTTATACATATATCAAATAATTATGTTGTACAATTTAAATATTTTTCAATTTTATTTCTCAATTATTCCTTAATAAAGCGATGGGAAAGAAAATGAAGAGAAAATCTGAGCAGAGTAATGTAAATTTAAATAGAGAAATGAGTAAATAAAGTGAGGCATATCCATAATATGGAAAAATATGAAGAAGCTGTTGAAAAATGAGGTTATATACGAGGAATGTCCAGAAAGTATCCAGCTGTGTATCATGAAAAAGAGTCACTTAATGAAGAAGATACAAGAGACATTGTACATAGGACAATGATGTCTCAGTCCCCTTCAAAGCAGGCACTTTGGAACCTCAAACAGTTCTCCCAATCACCATCAGCTGCACCGTTGTATTGTCCTGAATTTTATCAATGGTCTGAAATCTCTTTCCTTTCAAAGGTGATTTTAGTTTTGGGAAAAGCCAGAAGTCACAGGGTGTCAAATCAGGGCTGCAGGGGGGCTGAATCACCTGGGTAGTTTGATGTTTCACCAAGATACTCTGCACAAGACATGATGCACAAGTGGGTGCATTTTTGTGATGAAGCCGCCAGTCACCAGTTGCCATGGCTG
Source organism: Carollia perspicillata (assembly GCA_004027735.1). Taxonomy (NCBI): domain Eukaryota; kingdom Metazoa; phylum Chordata; class Mammalia; order Chiroptera; family Phyllostomidae; genus Carollia; species Carollia perspicillata. The sequence continues at coordinate 13,786 of PVKM010034756.1, forward strand.
TGGCCTTCTGAATCACCTGAATAGTTTCCATGGAGGAATGTTCAAGCTTATCACAAAATTTGATGCAGATTTGTTGCTCTTCTTGCTTAATCATTTTCAATGCAAAGGCCACACAGCACACATGCTCACTCAACAACATCTACTGCCCCCACTGACTAGTACAGTGATGTCATCATTGTTCGTGCATGTGCATTCCAGTCTACTCTCCTTGGCTGCCAGGTTACATCAATGTCACACAAACCATTCTCATTATATTAACAATAGCTGGCCTTCTTCTGGACAGACCTCATATACTAACATGGTTTGTTACCCAAAATGTACAATACACTGTGTGTTTTTAAACAAAAGAACCTGCAGAAAACACTATGTATTTTCTACATTGTGTGTGTGTGTTTGTGTATGTGTATTCACATTGGTCTATATTTTATTTCTTGAACAAACCAATAACACTGCTTCTTGTTATTCTTATCACACTACACTTGCTTCCTGGAATAGTAATCCTTTACTTCTTATCTAAAAATCCACCTCAACACTTGGCAATATGAAATAAAATAGGATCCTATATACAGCTATCGCTTTCTAACCTTTGGCCTTTGGTCTTCAAGGAATTGACATTTAGGATTTTTAATCATTTTGTTTTTCTGTTTTTATGTGTTTCTTCTAAATGGAAGGTAACAAAAAGGCAGAACTGGCCCTGGCTGGTGTGGTTCAGTGGATTGAGTGCTGTCCTGCAAAGCAAAAGATCGCTGGTTTGATTCCCAGTCAGGGGACATGCCTGGGTTGCAGGCCTGGTCCCCAGTAGGGGGCATGTGAGAGGCAACCATACATTGACATTTCTCTCCCTCTCTTCCACTCTCTTTAAAAATAAATAAAATATTTTTTAAAATAGAAAGGCAGAACTGTGTTCTTAACTGTAAACATCTAGCAATTCTGCACATAGCTGAGCCTCAGAAGATGGGTGACACATCTCTTTCAGTCTTCCCCCTCCAGACTAGACAGCACCAATTCCTTTGATCATTTCTAAAAATCATTCTGCTCTGACAAGTCTTTATTTGTCATTATTCCTCTTAAACATTTGCACCCCCCCAAAATAAGTAGATTGCTAATTACTGTGGGACAGAGTGAAGTTACTCTCTTTCATCTTAGACAAACTACTCTTCTTTATACAGCCTGAGATAGCATTTGTTCTTTGGGAAAATTATATCAATTATACTGTGACTCATACTGAGTTTACCATTGATATTAAAACCAGATGTCTTCTGCAAGTGCTGCTATAAAATTATGGTTCCCAATATGGAAGTGCTCCCAAAGGTGAACATTTAGACCAATTATTATTAAACTTCATTTTGATATATTTAGTCTATAATCTCATGATTTCAATATATTTTGGATACTGATCCACTCATCTAAACTACTTGTTGTCCATGGAAAGTTTGTATTATCTATTAATTTGCTGAACATATAGTCAAGTCCTTTATCTAAATCACTTTTAATGATACTAATCAGGATTAGACTTGAGGTAGCCTTCTCTGACATACCATTAGAAACCTCTCTCCAGTGAAACTACAATCCAATCGGGTATCTTAAACCAGGGTCAAACCTAACCATACTTATATATTTAAAAAAAATAATAATTTTATTGTTATTCAAGTGAAGCTG
>PVKM010034757.1:0-15445 GCA_004027735.1 Carollia perspicillata
ATAGCCTGGTTTTAAAAGGGGTACAAACGTAAATATGCCTTAGTTAAAATAAAGACTGGGTCAATAAATCTCAAATTCATGAAGCACACTCAGAGCCTCAAGTGATGCGCTGGCCGCCAGACAGACGTCGAAGCTCTTGGCTTGAAAACCGTCCGCTGTAAAGTGGGGCAGAAGCGCATTAAATATTCTTATCAATCTCAGCTCCAAAAGGATTACAGTTTAGAACATATGCAGGCTCAGTTATGCAAAACAGACTTCCCCAATAATTTTCTCACAGTTTGGGGAAGTTATGTTTTCTTCCGTATGCTTCTGAATCTGATGAACTGGGAGCACGGAGAGAAAATATTTCAATAATCTATTTTTTTGTGTCTTTGGCTAGAGTACCAAATCACAAAACACTTCTGCACATAATTAGCTCCTCGGCACGGTGACTCCCCGTCTCTCTGAGTGCGGGGCCAGCGGACCAGATGGCGTGCCTTATTATCAGGGTGCCTTTGAAGCGGAGGCTTGGGTTCAGGGCCCCAGGCCCCAGGACAAGAGAGGCAGACTGCAAGGGGAAGTGATTAATTCGACTAGGAGGGCCTGTCAAAGGGCAGATCAGATGCCAGCTTCCTCTTGGCCCCAACTCCTGTGTCTTTAATCTCTGAGGGTGGGTGGAGGAGGGGAGATGCGAAGAGGTGAGGAAGATGGGGAGGGGCACCAGTTTCCCTAATACCCATAACCTGCTGCTCGGATGAAAGGGCAAGCGGGCTTCTGCACCTGGACTGGCTGTCCCTCTGGATTACCCTGCATACGGGGCGGGGGGGGGGGGCTCTGGGAGAACCCTTCCTTGACTCTTACTGTGTGATGCTGGTCGGTCAGCAGTCTGCCTTAGAACTCAGTGTGGCAGAGCTTAAGGGAGAGAAGCTTGACTGCAGAGAAGCCAGGGAAGAAACCTCAGAGAAGACTTGAAGCCTAAAAATTATGGGCGAAGCAGGCTGCCCAAATGGAAATTGAGGAATTTAGGATGTCTTGATTAGATGTAAAAACCAGAGCTCACAACTCAAATCAGGTAAGAAAAAAAAAGCAGTCTGCAGTAAAAGGCATGGTTATTCTTGGGTTACTCGAGGTAGTTGGATTGCTTTGCATGGTGATGCTAAGTCAGCCTTTGTATGGAGTAGTAACGACAAAAAGACAAGGAAGACGGTGAACACAGCCCTGCCAGAGCATTACGTTTGTCCCTACCCCTGGGGTAAAGGTTTCAAGAAGATGTTTTAATAATTGTCCCCCTGACAAAGTATCTTGACGAAATCCAAAACAGATGAGCAAATAAAAACTTACTTTCAACTCTGCTGGGCAAAACAAATCAATAAATAAATCCAAATTTTACCGCTTCTTTTTCACTGAAGAGCAAGAACTTCACATGACGGTGCTGAGACTCAAAGGTGGCAACAGTGCGGGCACGGAGGGCCGGCCAAAGTCAGTAGAAAACTATATTTACTAGATGAATATGGGGCATTACGGTTACTGCACCTGTGTATGCACACAGGTACACACACAGAGATGTATGATATCACGGCTATTATCTGATACACACACACAGACGGAAGACACGAGGCCTCTGCGTCAGAGACAGGCAGCTTATTCCTTGCAGCAGAAGCAGCCCCAGTCCCTGCGTGTCCACGCAGTGAGGCCAGATGGTGCCTACGCATACAGTGGGGTGTGTTGCGGGGGTGACCCTCCCCACCCCCTAAATTAGGAAAGTGGTCTCAAAGGGGGCTGCCAGGGGTCCACCAACCCTCCCCTGAGGTGAGAGGAAGACAGGGATACCTTATGTTAGTTCTGGGATGGAAGCAACCCTGGGCAGGGGAAGGGCAGGTTTCCCCCAGACTCCCCGGGCCCCCTCCCAGGGGGGAGAGCGGAACGCCCCTAAGATATCCTGTCCTGGAGTGTCTCCTTATGCAAACGTCCTCACATTGGCTGGCATTGCCTGTCTGAGGACCGGGACCATTTAGAAATACGGGATATTCGCAGAGAAGTGTCTCCCAACAGAAGCGAGGGCCACGTGGAGAGCCCAGGTGGTGACATTTCAATGGGCAGGCTTGGCCAAGTGCCAGCCACAGATGCAGGAGTGGCCACGTTCTTCCAGGACCGTCCCAGCTGACGCCACACACAGCTGCGTGGCCATCCCTGGTGAGCCCTGCCCGAGACCAAAGATGCTGCTGGTTTTCAGCCACTGCAGTTGGAGGGGGTGTGTCAGGCGGCCACACATTACTAGAAAAACAGGACAAATTCAACTACAGCAGCAGCTGCAGAAGGAAACGCTGAACTTACTTTCATCTAAACCTATGTGTCTGAGTGTGCACATACGCCCAGACGTGAACACAGGAAGATGAGGAACAGAGAAACACGACGACAGAACAAATGGCTCGTTTTGGCGGGACCTGACATGTCTACTTTAGACAGATCAGCGTTAACTCATTTTTTTAAAAGATGTATCAGTTTTATTTAAAAAACAAGTTTTGCTTTTATGAAATACTGTGTGTGCGCCTTAATCTCCCATTTTGTACTCAGGAGTGTTTATTCGTCCTGGTACTCTCCCTCCCCCTGAGTGTCTACCAAGAGTAGGTTCTGAGCACACACAGAGAGATGCGAGGTGACCAGGACAGCAGGGGGGACACTGCCAGATAGCAAGAGCTGGCTTCTGTCCAAGTAGAAATGTCAGGCCGTTTTCCCACAGCCCAGTTAGCATGTGACATGATGGGACCGCGGGAGGGCACTTGGAGAAAAAAGTGCACCTCTCACCCAGGCAGAGACACAGCACCTGGTCTGTGATTATTTTGAAACTCAACCTTGACCATCACGTTCCTATTGCTCTCTTTAGAAACACATGTTGAAAACAGACTGCAGAAAGTTCTAAAGATTCATCATTTGAAATTGCACTTGTTAAAGATACCATGGTGGGCCTAATAATTGCGTGTAACTTTTTTCATGAAATAAAAATTCAATGAAAGAGGGTTTCAAAGCAAGTAGTCAATAAGGACTATTTACATAGATTACCTGGCAAACCTGTAGTGCCCTGGACTATGTACTTTAATATGAATTAGCCAGGAAAGTACAGCTTCTACACAGTAAACAATGACCGCAAAAATCTGTGACTGTAATGCATATTATGGACGCTGCTCACACATCAGGCAAAATGGTTTTCTTGTTTAAAAGTGTGGAGTCAGTATTTACTAAGAATATTATTACACAAACTGGAAACAAAGGAGTACACTTCTCACAGTCATCAATAAAACAAAGTGCCAAATACTTCAAACTAATTGGTATTACTCTGGTAGGTACATATGTATTATAAACACATGCATTCTAATATTCTACACGCATATACTACTACATAAATTTGTGAAGAAATAACACTGCCTACTTTTCCACTTAGCACATTTATATTCTCCCTGTTTTTTTTAAATTGATGATTGTAATGTATCAGTGGGGAACATAAAGAATCAATTTAATATTAAATATTAAGTAGTAAGCACACTATGCTTTACTAAACCCCTTGGTTGGGCACCCTGTGGAATAGTAACAGTGAATGCATACTTACAAAACCCACAGGGTAATTTTGCAAAACCCACAGGAGAGAGCTAGGCAATTTTTTCTATTATTAATATAAAATATTGGTCTTTATAAGTGTTCTACAGTGGGGTTCATTCTGTCAAAATAATACCAGTGTGCTTGTAGTTCTTCCATCCTGATAACATTGTAACTTGAAATGTACACTCCCAAGATTACCGACTGGAATAGTGTTTTACAAGACCCGGAACCCCATGACACGCAGTTAATTTAGCCAAGTGGAGTAACAATAACAGATGAACTGATATTACCACTTGCAAACACGTAACTAACCCACCCAGACTCCAAAGACAAATACGTAAAGGTGGGCTAAACAGGGTTTGTATCAAATGATCGGACCTCCAATCGCACGCCACAACCTTGAAATAAAATGGGTTGCCTGAGTGTCTAGTAACTGTCTGCTCAGTCACGTCTGTCTCCTGCTAGATGTTCAGGTTCTGGAAGTCAGGGACTGTCCCGGCGCGAGTGTGAAAACAATGATTCGTCCTTGAGTACAGGGCTGTGTTTCCCTCGTAAAGAACTTACGTGCTCCCTTCCCAAGCCCACATCGATAAGGAGTCCCCTGGAGGGTCGGCTCTGCACAGCTGTTACAAAGGCCGGCTCTTTCCCAGTGTGAGCAGACACACCGAGATGAGAAGAGTCCACACTGATAATGGGCAAAATGCGCCTGTGGGGCCGAGAGTCAAGGTCAGCCATCATCTAGAAGGAACTTTTATGTTAAACGATTACTAAAGTTTCTGCTCAAGAAGAAAAAGCTTGTAGTATAATAATAATAATAACAACAGTAATAATGATGATGATGATGATGATGATGATGATGATGATGATGGGTTACTGAAGTTACATAACTGAAGCCCTGCACACTGGACACTAGACCTCCTCTGTGGTCTCTAGTGTCCAGGAGGAGGAAGACTGAGTGCGAAGGGGACGGCCGAGCAGGGCAATGCAGTGGAGTAAACTTCCCAGGGAAGCAGGGCTTTCTGACTCCACCCGCCCCGCGGCCCTTCGGCCCAGGGGAAGTCGGCCCACTTCCCAGGGCTGTGTCTCACCACGTGTGATGGGCCAGGTCCGCAAGACAACCTTTCAAACTCCACACTGACCCAGAGCCCATGCCAAGAACCAGTCTGAGCAGAGGCCGACTCTGCAAAGAAAGGGAGGCAATTTGCCCTGATCTGCAACAGAACATTGAGTATCCCTGGCACCCTTGGCTGTCTGTCATGCATTCAACTTGAATGATATTTCTATTCTCCCAGTCCAAATGTGTCCCTCCTCCTGCTTTCAAAACCCTGCCAAAACTCATCTTCTCCAAGATTCCTTGCCAAACATCTCACCTTTATGTGATGACTATAATCAGTCCTACAATAGTTCAAGTAGATACACCATTCCTAAAGTAAAGTAGACATGCACTTGTCAATCTGTACCTTAATTTATATGAGATCCATCCAAAAATTATCTGGCCATGTACTACAAAAAATAGAGGCATTTGTTGAAGAAGATATAAGATACAAGACACACTGTACATAGTACAATGATGCTTCAGTCCCTTCAAAGTACACACCCTGGGACCTCACACAGTTCTCCCAATCACCATCAGCCACCCTATCATATTTTCCTGAATCTCATTTATGGTCTGAAATCTCTTCCCTTTCAAAGGAAGTTTCAGTTTTGGGGAAAGCCAGAAGTCGCAGGGTGCCAAATCTGGGCTGTAAGGGGACAGAATTACCTGGATGATTTGATGTTTGACAAAAAACTCTGCACAAAATGTGATACATGAGCGGTCATGTTGTCGTGATGAGGCTGCCAATCACCAGTTGCACATAGGCGCAGCCTTCTGAATCATCTGAATAGTTTCTGCAGAGGAATGCTCAAGCTCAATGCAAAATTTGAGGCAGATTCATTTCTCTACTGGCTCAGTCATTTTGAATGTGACAGCCACACAGTACACAAGCTCACTCAATGGCATCTACCACCCCCACTGACTAGTACAGTGAAGTCGTCATTGTTCACACATGCGCATTCCAGTCCACTCTCCTTGGCTGCCAGGTTACATTGATATCATGCAAACTGTTCTCATTATATTAACAATCACTGGGCTTTTCCAGGACAGACCTTGTGTTGGGTGATGATCTGAGTAACCCCTTTATAATTATACTTAATATGGGAGCATTGACTAATCAGTCAACTTGGTGCTCATAAAACAACATGATAGACCTAACAATGAAAAACCATAAGCTTATCATAATGTAAGGCTGAGAAAACATTTTGGAAAAATGTAAAGCCTTGATCTGCTCCTTCCCACCCACCTCTTCTGAGGTGTGAGCTGCTTGTCCTGACAGCAGCTTTCCTTCTGAACTGATGTGCTTTCTTCCCCAACCACCAGATTTATGGAATGTTCGGTGAAAACACGGAGAAAACGGCATCCAAACTACCACTTAAAAAAATTCATCATCCAGTCTGTTCAAGTGAGATTGGAAGAAAAAGACAGTATAAGGGACTTAATCTCTCTCCTTCTGGCCAGGGGTCCTTTCTGTGTCAAACTTTTTAAGAGGGTCCTCAGCTATAAAGCAGGCACAGATTCTGAAAGGCTGTAAGTACACTCGAGAGCAGACTATTGCTATTGCAGAGGTGGCAGAAAAATGATGTTAATTTCTGGAAGGGAAACCGATCACCTACGACGTGCCACCTAGAAATGAAGGCAAAACGGAAGCAGCTGCCTGTAAGCTTGGGGATGGATACTGAAGTGATGTTAATTTATCTGATCTAAATTCATGAGAAGGGAAAATCAGGCTATTTCCTCATAAAAGATCAAAAATTATGTAAGTGTCTAGAGCCACTAGCAAGACCTGGCATGTCAAATCAATCTTCCACTTAAGAGACACTGATTTGGAGAAGAGAGAATGCTCACTTTATCTTCCTTTCTGGTACAAAAAAATAAGTCATGTTTCACGATCACTTACATCGAGAGATGCTTCAGAATGTTACCAGTTAGCCAGCAGAGGCTGGGGCCAGGGGCCTTCCATTAATGAGAGACAAAAACTCAGGATGTGAGGACTCCTGCACCTAGCAAAGAGGCTTGCCATTCACCACGCAGGAGTGGTGTTCAGAGACCAGGGTTCTGAGACCCAGCAGCTGTGCGGAAGAATGACTCATCATTGACCTTGATGCAGTGGAACTATAGCCTCCGCCAGACGTCCCCTGACATGCACCTGCCCCTTAGCACACAGCAGGTCAGTGTGCTCGGTCGTCTGGGGAGCATTTAGCAGCTCCGCAGCTCCGCAGCCACATCTGGAGACCAGTACGGGGTCATCCCTCGGGCGTGTTGGATAGCTGTGTGTGACATGGATGCCACTTCTTCCAAAGACTTCCCAACAATAATGGCCTCTGACTCATTTTAACTCGACATTTGGGTTCATCTGTGACCCAAGTGCTGCAGGAAACTCGAAAACTCTTTCTCGAGGAAAATCTGGCCTTGACCAAGAGAAAGAGACGGTGGCTGGCCTGTCATGCAGCCGGGGCCACGGGTCTGGCTCTGTGGTGTCCGCCGCCTGCAGCTCTGCCCTGGATGAGCACGACAGAACCCTTGCTGTGCAGACGGTGTGCAGACAGCACAACTTAGAACTCTTCGTAATTTCACTCCTATAAAAAATTCTGACAGAAAAGAAATGTTAAAAAGAGAGCCCGAGACAATGGTTCTCAGGTGCTAGTTAGACTGGTTGATTTAGAATATCAGAAACCTGTTGAAAATACAGGTGCTTGGGTCTCCTCTCAAACTGACGAAACGGGACACTCCAGGAGTCGAGCCCTGGAACCCGCATTCTGAGCGCGGGCTTCACGTGACTCACAGGAAAACCACCGGTCTGAGTAAAGGACTGAGCGTCCAGTCCGTCCTCGGGGTGCTGGAGTGCCTGTTTCTGGGCCGCGTGAAACTTCTGCAGGGATGACCTGCAGCTGCACGGGCAGAATCGTAGCTTGATTTATAAGTGTTTCAATGTTAAATCATCATCTTTTATATTGACAATGGTCACAGCCATGTCATTTCTGCTACAACCTTGCTATGAAAGTGGGAAGAAGGGTGCTGGAGTCCAACACTCAGAGTTAACTCTCTTTCTAATCAATGGTATGAACTCTCCTTCCTAATGATAAAAACTATGCTATCCGCAGTATCTCCATTTTCTCCTGGGGTGCCAGGAAGCTCAGACCCAAACTGATGCCAGCAACCCTCACGCTGAGCACAGGGGTTTCCTCCCTTCTCTCCAGTCTCTTCTCCCTTTTGATGACACTTGTATAAATATATATATTTTTAAGTAACAACAACACACTGCCAAAGTTCTCTTGGAATGCATCAGGGAGTGAAAAAAAAATCTAAAATAAAAATGACACTAGCTTCATGATTTTATCCTCCTTGGTTTACAATACTCATTGGTAGCCATTTGGGAATGGCGTATTCTGTTTCTCCCCAGACACTGTCCTGGACACGCAGTAGGTCTAGGTTAGTCACATGGCATCTTAGTCTGTAAGAGCTCACGAGGGATGATGACTGCGTCCACACTGAGGTTTATGGAAGATTCTAAAATACATGAAATTCCTTGAAACAACAGAGAGGGGAGAATTAAAACTAACCACGAACCAGGTGAAACCCACTGGCGATCCAAACTCCTGACTCGGAACTCAGCACTGTGCGTGAACAATACCCGTGAACAACACCTGGAGCCCGCAGGCCTGGCTGCGGTGGGCCTGCTGGAGGCCTGTGCCATCCTGGAGGAACTTCCAATCACTCCCTCCTGCTTTCTGGTGGAAGCGCTCTAAAACCATCGGATCCACCGCTTGGGCTATCGTGAGCCCACCACGGACGAGTGACGGCTGACATTCCCTCTCTTTCTTGTTCCTTTTCCTGTTCGCTGGAAATGACTAGTTGCCTGGCTTCTTTGATGAATGTGAAAGGTAAATTTTAGAATCCTATAGGCTGAAATGACAAAACATGATAAAGCAGTGTGCTCATAAAAATTCCGAGGATTTCAAAGCCTCTTTCAAGTCCTTTGACTGAAAGAACTGGATTGGCAGAGAACGTAGAGCCCCCGGAAGTCTTTCCCCCCCTAGTCTTTGGCTATGTCAGTCTGATATCTTCGCCACACACAGAAACCTAAATGCAAAAATTACAGAGATTCAAAGACAGCTCTTAGAAAAGATTTCAAGGCAAAGTATGAGATTAAAATGTTTCTTCCACACATTGATGTTTGCCAATAAAAAATTGCTATGCCTGAAAATGGTGTGGGAACTGGCCATCCACAGGCCAAAAGGTGAAGTTAGACAAAGACTTTCTCCCCTTTACAAAAATTGATGAAACGTGGATCAGAGATCTCTACGTAAAACACAAAACTATGCAATTCCTAAAGAATAACACAGAAAAACATCTACATGGCCTTGAGTACAGCGGAGATTTCTAAATACTCCACTAAAGCCACGATCCATGAAAGAAACAACTGATATGCTAGATTCTGTTAAAATTAAAACTCATGTTCTGCTAAAGATACGCTCAAGAGAACAAAAAGAGAAGCCACAGACCAGGAGGAAATGCTTTCAAAACACACATCTTATAAAGGACTGTTATCTTAAATAGACAAAGAACTCGTAAAACTCAACAGGAAGAAAAGAACACAATTTGTAAGTGGGCAAAAGATCTCAACAGTCACTTTGCATTGAAGACAGGCTGATGGCAAATAAGCACAGGAGAAGTCACTCCACATCACACGTCATTAGAAAGTTACAAATCCAAACAAGAGACACACACCTCTTAAATGCCCCAAACCCAGAGTACTGACGCCGCCACATGCTAGACAGGATGTGGAGCAACAGGGACTCTCATTCATCCCTGGTGGGAGTGAAGAAGCTTACGGCCACTGAGGTGGTTTCGTATGAAACTAAACATGCCCTTACCATACAATCCAATGATCGCATCCCTTGGTATTCACTCAAATGAGTTGAAAACTTGTGTCCACAGAAACACCTGCACACGGAGGTTTAGAGCAGCTTTAGTCACAATTGCCAAAACTCCGAAGAAACCAAGATGTCCTTCACTAGGTGAAATGGATACACCATCGCACATCTGGATGATGGAATATTATTTAATGCTAAAAAGAGGTGACCTATGAAACCATGGAAGGACACGGATATGACTCAGTGAAAGAAGCCCATCGTGGGCGGCTGCACGCTGTGAGATTTCCAGTATACGACCTTCTGGAAACAGCAACACTGTGGAGACAGTGCAAGGATGGATCTGCGGTGGCCAGGGGCTAGTGCAGAGGGAGGGATGAGCGGACAGACCACAGCGGGTTTTCAGGACAGCGAAACCATTGCGTACGACGATGGTGAACACGGGCTGCCACACACTGGTCGCCACACACTGGTCAAAACCCACAGAATGGAAGTACACCACCAAAAGTGAACCCTACGGAGATCTGTGGACTTGGGGGGACGGCCATGTGTCAGTGTGGGTGCACTGACTGTAACAAACACACCTTTCTAGCCTGGGATACTGGGGAAGGCTATGTAGGTATGTGGGGGCAGGGGCTACCCAGAAAATGTCTGTACCTTCTGCTCAATTTTGCTGCCAACCTAAAACTGCTCTGAAAATGAACTCTATTAAAAATGTCTTTAAGGAGTAAATGTCATGCAAATAAAGTGCGAAAAACTTTCTTCTTTGCCAGGGGTACAGTTTTGCAATTCTAAACTTGAAATAAGCAAAGTACCCAAGTTATTAGAGACAATCCTTCACAATCACACTTATATAGAATTCTGAATTATAAATTTATTACTTGATCTTATCTCCTTTGAACAGGAATGGCTGTTACATTTTCAGCGTACAATATTAGGAATTCATGAACTAACATAAAACATGCATCATTGTTTATTTTTGCCATCGGTATAATCACCACCGAGTCTGTTCTGGATCGATACGGCCGAGATCGGCATGCTAGGACGGCCACAATGAGCAAATCCACTGCTGGGCAGCGCTGTGTTCCACTTTGCAGGAGGGGCAAAGTGAACTGAGTTGAGGCAAAGGGAAAAGAGAAGAGGATTAGACCCCCGAACTTACAAACAGCGCATTTTCCACTCTCCCTCACATCCCTGAGATATTCCAGTCACTGGTGCTATCACTGGGCTGTTAAGTTGACAGTAAATGTGGTCTCCTATGGAGACGCATTTGCATAAACAGTGTGTTCTCAGATTCCCTAAGATTAGTTAAAAAGCAATGCCAAGTTGGAGGTAATATCTTTTATTGGCCAACTCAGTGTTGACAGACGCGCTTGTAGAACTGAAAAATGTACTTCCTGGAAGCCAAACAACACATTCCCTATTCCCTCGAAGCATATCTGCCCCGACGCAGTTAGCACCACGTCAGCACTGTGAGAAGTGTAGCTTTGAGACTCAGGGAGCTGGGCCGGGCCAGCCCCATTCCCCTGTGCCAGTGGAGGGACGCAGTGTCTCTTTGACCTGGTGCTGCCGCGGCCCGGCGGTGCCCGAACACAGAGATGAGACTGAGCCAACGCCTTCACATCTGTGGGCGGTTCCACAACCAGGGTGAGTTCTCTTCCCAACACACTTTGTGAGTGGGCTCGCCTACTTCCCCTGCATTGCTCTAAGTCCTTTTGGAGAAAAGAAAACCCAAGAAAGTCAAAACAGAGGTTGACTAGATTCCCTTGCTTGTTAAAAAAAAAAAAAAAAATCAAAACAGCGCTTTCCGTTTTGAAAGCTCAAATAGTCGCGCTTACATGACATCAGTCCAATAACAGTGAAGGATGAAAGCGTGTCTCATGGATTCAAGCAACGATGCAAAGACACATGTTTTCTGATTACAGTGAGTCGGTAAGGCATTTGAAGAGTTTGACTAGTACCAGAAGTTGTTTTAGGCTGAGCCATGGATGGATCGCTGTGGGTGTGAGCAGGATCTACTAAAAAACCAAAACAAAACAAACAAACAAAAAAAGATAGATGAGCAAAATCACTGGGGCCCATTTAGTTCCCATTAAGAGGACGAAAGCAAATATAGTTCTACCAGTACAGTGCTTTTCGGTGGTTTTTATTAAGGATAAATATCATTTTTTTAATTAGAAAAAGCTTTATATGCCAAAACTTTGGCAAACATTAGGAAGGTAATTTTCTCACTCTAATTATTAAGAGATTGGATTTGACAGTCTGAAGATACAGTTCAAAATTCTTCTGAAGCCTGTGATTAACCAGAGGCAGAAAGAAAAAGTATATATATACTTAAAAAAATTTCTCAAATAACTCTAAAGAGTTTGACAAATTGTAAGCATATTTCTATTTTAAAAAATAATAAAATGACCAGAGTAAAGTAATATAACATGAAAACATAAGTATTTCTGGTAATATCCAACTATCTATAACATATTTAGAAGATGAGAAAAATGTTATTAACTCAAATTAACAGTATTATACTATAAAAATTATAAATTGTATCCACACGATCAGCATTTGTTTCTAAAATATGTATCACATAAAAATGTGTATGTATTTTATGTGATAAATATGTATATTAATGTATATTTTAGAAATTCTATCTATTTCCAGTATACCATGTGTCTTCTTAAATAAAACGTATGTGGGTATCTAAACAACGTACATCACACACCCAGACCGACATGTGCATGAAGTTGAACACACCCCCTCCCCAGTAGGTAACAGATACTCGTGTAGAGAAGGAGACTTTTAAAGTGGAATTCAATACAAAAGGAAACACTTTACATTAGATTCTTAAAATAACTAAACCTTACCCCCATTGCAGTGCCTCTGTTTTCCGAACACATCAATTTACTTTAGTTTCTTTTTCAGCAGAGAGCAACAATTCCATTTTATAAATGCACTGAATAATAATGCAAAATAGGCAAATACCTACTTTCTGTCATGAGAATGTGACAATCTTGAACACGCTCTCCCTAAATTGACTAATGCTGTAGTTTGCTCTGCCTCGCTGTTCTTTTGCCTTAATCAAGAAACATGCATGAAAGCAGTGAGACAATATTCAGCCTGGAGGAAATACACAGGTTAGAAGAAAAAAATTATATTTGTTCCCAGCCTTTGGAGCTGCAGATGGAGAGCCAGCAGTCCTTAGGTCCCCCCTCAAAGGACAGGAGAAAGTCTCGTTCGCCACCCACTCTGGTGCGTGTCACCTTTTGTCCTTACTATTTGTCTGCGTCATCTCCCCTGTCTTCCAGGTAGAATGGCAGCCCCTTAAGAGCTGGAAGGGTCCTCAGCATGCAATTCAAATGTGTTGTTGACCCAACACTAGTCAAGAGAATGTGTCTCTCTACCTTCTGGCTTCTAGGATCAAATTACTTTGGCAACCTCAAGGTCCTGGATAAAAATATCCCTGCAACTCATTGCATAGGAACTGTGATGATGTTCACCCCAATTAGTGTTTTTCTGGAATATCTGTTTCTTTGGGGGGAAAATTATTGATCAATAGCATATTTGCTAGATCCAACCCTCTTTGTCTGTGGACAATACTTTTTAAAAATAAAATGTGATTGCATTCCTTATGAAGCCTGGTTCACTTTCTTCTTTTGTGAGTTCTCTTGGTGGAATGTGGGTTGAATTTTGTGGTATTTATTATAGTTATCGCTTATAGTATCTGTGTGATTATTTATGAACATCTCTTGCCCCTGGGAGCCCCATGAGGGCAGATGCCCCTCCTGTCTTGTTCACCTCCCAGCTCTGCATTTGATCCATGAGACACATAAAATCTCACTACATCTCCCCGAAAGCAGCCCAGGCCAAATTAACTTGTATGATTCTGACCCTTCATGTTCTATACACAAACTCTCAAAAGAATGGACACATCCACTCACTTGAAGGTTCATTTTGTTCTTAAAACAGAACCTGAGAAGCTGTAGGGTTATGCTAAATACCCCTGCCTTTGCTTCTCTCGCCACGCTGCCTCAGTCAGCAACAAGACTCTCTCCCAAGTGGACTGCAAACTACAAGCAACTTTCAAGAGCCCGAATTTAACAAAGTACATAATAGATATAGAAAGAAATTGGGTTCCAAAACTATGGGTGTATAGGTAACCACTTAGAAAGCCAGGGATGATTTAAAGACGCAAACGTGTTTAATTAGAAAAAGACCTGAAAAGGCCTACCAACCCGGCCTGTATCCTTTATGTGACAGACTTACTGGGTGGCTAGGCTCAGCGGTTTGTCCGAATGCCCTCACCATTTCCTAAAGGCCAAGTGCACATGTAGGCGATGGATGGCAGTCCGGTTGGTAGTTTCATAGGTGGTTAAACTCTCACACCCAAAGGGCATTTATGGATGATATCAGCTGCTATCAGAAGTTTTCCTTGGCTCATTCTTTGTGGATGTTTTCACCATAATGCTGTGAAAGCATATTTATCCAATTTAAAGTAATAGGTATTGGTGGGTAAGAGCCAGCTTGAGAGACACATGTTTTGGAGTCCAAGACACCTGAGTTTGAATCCCAGCTCTTCCGATGAATAAAGTATCACCTTGGGAAAACTATGTAAACGCTTTGGAGTTTAGTTTTCTTATGTATAAAATGGAAATAATAAGAATTACCTTGTAGATAGAAGTTATATGAGGTCTGTCCAGAAAAAATCCAACCGGTGTTCATATAATGAGAATGCTTTGGGCAACATTGATGTAACCTGGCAGCCAAGGACAGTAGACTGGAATGCACATGTATGAACAATGACAACTTCACTGTACTGGTGGGGGGGGTGGTTGTAGAGGCCATTGAATGAGCATGTGTGCTGCATGGCCATTGCATTCAAAATGACTGAGTAGATGAATGAATCTGCATCAGGTTTTGCATTAAGCTTCAACATTTCTCCATGGAAATTATTTGGATGATTCAGAAGGTCGCAGCTATGGGCAACTGGTGATTGGCAGCTTCATCATGACAACATGCCCACTTATGCATCACGTCTCGTGCAGAGTTTTATTGTCAAACATCAAATCACCCAGATGACTCAGCGCCCCCCTAGAGCCCAGATTTGGTGCCTTATGACTTCTGGCTTTTCCCAAAACTGAAATCACCTTTGAAAGGGAAGAGATTTCAGACCATAAATGAGATGCAGGAAAATATGGTGGGGCAGCTCATGGTGACTGGGAGAACTGTGTGAGGTCCCAAGGTGCCTGCCTTGAAGCGGACTCAAGTATCATTATCCTATGTGCAATGTTTCTTGCATCTTGTATCTTCTTCAACAAATGCCTCTATTTTTCACATTACATGGCTGGATACCTTCTAGACAGACCTCGCATATGAGTTACTAGTGCTGCACAGTGCACATATATAATAAGCACTCAATGAATTGTTATTCTGATGATCACTCAAAAAATAGAGGCACTGACAGATGCAAAACAGTTAAAGGCAAACTTCCGGTGTGACACCCAGCACCTGTTGTATTTGGTGGCGTCTGCTAGGTTACTCTGACCTAAGAGCTGTTGGGAGACGGTCCCCATGTGTCTCTTCATTACTGTGCACCGACTGTCTTTGTTCCAGAATGCCTTTCAAGGGTGTGT
This sequence comes from Carollia perspicillata, assembly GCA_004027735.1. Lineage (NCBI taxonomy): Eukaryota > Metazoa > Chordata > Mammalia > Chiroptera > Phyllostomidae > Carollia > Carollia perspicillata. The sequence continues at coordinate 15,171 of PVKM010034757.1, forward strand.
GCACAGTAACCAGCCTTGGAAGAGGAAGAGAACACCTCCCCCTTTAGCAAAGTAGCCTTAGAAGCCAGAGCTGCCTCCCTAGGAAGCCTGGGGCTGGCATGCTCACCGCCCCTTTTAAAAGACTCAGACACTGTCACTCAGTGCTCTGCTCCTATAACACAACGTGCTGTGTGTGTGGTTGTCACTCAGAGCTCTTCACGTCACCCTGTGGAAAGTGCAGCTGAGGAGGCAGCGCCGATCCTGACACTGCACCCACCGGTGTTGCTGGAGTAGTA
>PVKM010034758.1:0-15447 GCA_004027735.1 Carollia perspicillata
AAGAGGTGCCTGTGACCATGAATGGGCAAGAGTCACTACCTATGGAAACCTGTAAAAAGCAGGCGTGGGCACCCCAGCGCCACAGACTGATGGCATTAGTGGCCGGAGTGCCATCAGCCCTCAGCAGCTGTGGCTCAGGGCTCCAAAGGAATGCAAGACTCAGCCCTCAGGAAGAAGGCCAGAAGGGAAGATCCGTCTCGTCTGAGCTGCCAGATGTCTGCTGGGACCAAGCGGGTTTAACCAGACCTAGAAATCTAATCAAAGCCTGGCTGATTGTGAATGCCAGCTGTGGCCTAATCAGAGGCATTGTGAGCACACAGAAGACTGGTCTGAACAGGGAAATGTGTGAGGTTATCTATCTCTATCTCTATCTACATGCCTACATCTTTATCTATATCTACCTATTCATTTATTTATACATTTATATGTATATAGATAGGTGTGTGCATTTATTTGAGATTTTTCTGGGGAGAGACTCGAAGGAGGAAAGAGGGCAGCACTGAACTGAGCCTTGAAAAGCTCCAACTTACAAAGATACAATTTATCTGATCCACTTGGCAGTTTTATTCCTCGGGGCAAATAAACAAGCTAGCATTCTGATGTAGATACCTCTCTTGGGAGTTTGTTTAGCCAGTCAAGCTCCCTGGAGCCGGAACCACTCTGGGCTTCCTGATAAATCAGGTCTCTGGACCTTCGCAGCAGAGGGTCACACCTTGGGACTCCGGGACCGCACCGAAGCAGCGATGCCCCGCGAGGCCCTGCAGCAGCGTCTCACTCACCTCCTTCTCGGATATTTTAAAACTAACTTCCTGACTTCACCACACTGTGTGTGTGACCTATCGAGGTGCAGAAGTAACACCCCATCTCTGTGGCATTAGTCACCTATTGCTGCACGACACTCTAACACAAAACTAGGACAGTCCACGTTGACTGTCCCCGAGTTCCTGAGGGTCAGGAATCCTGGCCCAGCATCCAGTTCCAGTCTTTCGGAATCTGTCATCTGTCACAGATCACGACCAAGGTGTCAGTGGAATATAGGCATGTCAAGGATGGACTGGGTAGGGGTCTGTTTCAAGCTCGCAGGGTTGTTGGCAGAACTGAGGTCCTTGTGGGCCTACGGACTGGGGGTACCAGCCTCTTGCCAGATGTCGGTCTTCTACTTGTTGGTTAGAAGAGAGTCACAGGCGAGCCCACACTCAGCAGAAGGGGGTCACACAAAGGTGTGCCTACCAGGAGGCCAGGATCCGTGGGGACTTGTCAGAGGCTACCTCGAGTGCCACGTGTCATCATAATGGGGACTAGGGCTCAGTTAGGGTACGAGATAGGCTTCTGTAACAAAGACACTCAAATGCAGTGGCCTCCATGGGATAGAAGCTTACTTCTCTCTCTCCTAACAAACCAGAGGTAGGCAAGCAGGCCCAGGCAGAGGGGTGCAGGGCCCTTCCAGGGCCCACGGGGCCATTTATCCTACTGCTCAGCCCTCCCCCAGGGTGCTGTTCCAGCCCCTTCGGCCAAAGCTGGTCTATACCCCATCTTCATTCGAATCCTTGGGAATGAAAAGGAGGAGAATAAGAAGTGAACCAAATTTGTTTTAAGCATGGGATGCAGCACCAAAGTTGCACCAATCACTTCTACTCACACATCATTGGTGGGAATGGCAGTACGTGGCCATACAGGGATTGGCAAAAGTCGGTTTACAGTCGCGAGCACACGAAACACAGTTTCTTCTTGTATTATTTATTTATTACTGTATTACTTTTCTTATTATTGCTATTATTTCGTATCTTTACATACGGTTTATCTTTCAGGTAACGATGGCTGGTGATTTAAGCTACTTCTGCCCACCCCTGCGTATGCAGTGACAAGGAGGCGGGGAAGTGTGGTCATTTGCTGGTCAGCCGTGCGCCCCATCAAACCCCGAGACCGGTGTTCCTGTTAAAGACAGATAAGACATGGGTATTGGGGAGCCATAAACAGTCTCTGCCATGGTGGCCAAGGATGACTCGTGGGTTGAGCGTTTGATTAGTCACCTTCAGGCCATAAAACAGATGTTTTCTTGTCCCGACTCTGGCGACTGTTTATAGCTTCTGATGGTTACCTAGAAAATTCTGTAGGTCGGCAGGCTTGGCTGCCAATCCCGGGTGAGCAATTTCTGCTTCATTAAAATATTAATTCCAGTCCAAAGGAGGGTCAGGGCAAGGGGGTGTTCTCCCAAAGCAGGGGGAAAAGTGAACTGCGTTACAGGTCACCTTGTCACCGCATGGCTGTGCTCCTGTTAACACGGCTTGGATGCTGACACCCAACCCGACAAAATATTCAACTGCTGGATAATTATGAGTAAGGAGAAAGATTCTTAGCTTTTTGTCTAGTAAATCAAGAGGGCCCCTAGTGCACTGCATTTATTGTAAAAGATTAAATTATTTAAAAAGAAAAACTCTACATTCCTCTGTTGGCATGAAACAAACTGGTGCCCAATCAATTCTGTCAGAAATACAAGCACTGATTAGGGTTTTTTGTTACCCAGAATTATTATATTTTTATTCTTTAAATTAAATTTTTTGGGGTGACACTGGTTAGTAAGATTGTGTAGGTTTTGAGGCCACACTTCCATGCTACACGATATAGCCCTGAGTGCCCACCACCCAAAGTCAGCCATGTATTTGTCACCATGTCACCATGCATTTGACCCTATCCTACCCCCGCCTTCCTTCCAGTCACAACCATACTGCTGTCTGTGCCTACGAGTTTTTCTTTGTTTGATTTTCTTGTTTCTTCCTTTGTGGCCTTCATTCTAATATTCCACATACGAGTGAAATCATACGGCTCTTCACTTTTGCCGTCTGACATCTCGTGGTATTAGCGTGGCATTTTCGACCTGAGTGTCCTCTGACGGAGGCCCGGACAAAGACGACGGGGCGCCGGTGCACTACGTACGGAACACTCCTCGGCCGTGAGAAGACATGAAACGCTGCCGTCTGGGACAGCGTGGATGGACCCTGAGGCCATCGCGGTCAGGCTTTGATTGCCGCGTAGCGTCATTTTCAGACACTGGTGGCGGCCTCTTCCCGGCTGATGGAAAAGGTCGAAAGGGCGTCCAGTTCTCCCTACTCCCTCGAACCCACGAGCTACCCCGCAGGAGCATACTTACCTTTGCAGTGAGCGGTGCCTTCTCTGCGTGAGAAACACCCGGGCTTTCTAGAGCAGGGCAGCAGGTGGCCTTAACGCCTTTTTACTCACTTTATTTTAAGGTTTTTCTATCTGAGTCATAAAACTTCTAAAAGATGTAGAATTTATGATCTATTGGTTATGCTCCCTGTCTGTGCCCGAGGCTGGTTTGCTGATCGAAGTGAACCTGCCCCTGGCTGCCAACCACTGAGCCTGCACACCCCAGTTTTCTTTTAAATTTATATCCTGCCTTTTTTCTTTCCTTAGTTTTTTTCATATTTTTTCAACTATAATTTACATTCAACATTATTTTGTACTAGTTTGGGTGTACAGCATGCTGGTCAGACACTCATACTTTACAAAGTGATCCCTCCCCCCTTATTCCCAGTCCCCACCTGGCACCACACACAATTGTTACGATACTATTGGCTGTGTTCCCCCAGCTGTGCGTCACACCCCTGCGACTACTTTGTAACTACCAATCTGTCCTTCTCGGTCCCCTCACCTTTTCCACCTGCCCCCCAACGCCGCCCCTCTGGCAAGCATCAGTCTGCTCTCTGATCGATTCTATCAGAAACACAAGCACTGAATAGGTTTTGTGAGTCTGTGTCTGTGGGTCTGTTTCTGTTTTGTTGGTTCATTTATATTCTTCTTTAGATTCCACCCATAAGTGAAGCCATCTGGCCTTTGCCTTGCTCTGTCTGACTTATTTCACTGAGCTTAAATCCCCGCTCAGCCCCTGCCCCGGGACCAACTGGACATCACAGGTCCGGTGAAAGGCAGGACCTGTATAAAAGAGAGCTGATCGCTGTGAGCACGAACGGCACTGTGGGAGGCTGGAAAGGGAGCCGCCGCAGGCTGTAATCCGAGTAAAAGGGAGCTCTACTCCTCACTGGCGGTGACGTCACCGCACATCGAATGGAAACCATGGCAATGAGTTAATCATGTGAAACAGTAATCACCCGAACGCGCAACCAAGGGGAGGTAGAACAAAGGAAAGGTAGCTGGGAGGGACAGTGTCATCCAGGACAAGTGTGAAAGACTGGGTCCGGTGTAATTAACACTGAGCCCTGGGGGAACATGGCAGCTGCTTACGGTGCCACTGCCCAGGACATGACTCACCTGGGCCCGTCAGGTGACACCCAGCCTGAATAGGAATATTGCCTGACACCATAGAAACACTGTGCTTTGATTCCATTCCACCAATGGGGAAGTAAAAAATTAACCACGGCATTAACACCTTGCCTTCCTGCACCTCCGGACTTCAGAAACGTTGCCCAGTGGAGGCCTCTGGCCTCCCGGCTGGCACTGAACACTTCATGTAGTTACTTTTTCTTGTTTTTGTTCTGAACGGGGACTGTGGCCATGGGAAGGCCCACCAGGAGGGCCAGGGCTGTCCTCTGCCCTGTGTCATGGGCTCTGCTGGGACACACTGGGGCTCCAGAGGCTCTTCAGTGACCTGCCTTCTGGAATCTGTCCCTGCTTCCCTCCGGCTTCCCACAGCCTCCCCTGGCAGGGCTTGCTTCCCCAGGGCCACTGTTACTTGTACGTGAGAACCTGCAAGGTCTCTCTCATTCTTCAACCGCTCTGGCCATGAACTAATTCAGGCCTAAAATTCCACAATTAGAGTCATTCCCACCCTTTGATCATAGTTAAAATTCAAATAACTCTACAAGGGACATTAAAAAAAGTAAGTAAAGGCAACGATATCCTTCTTACTCTAGCTTCTTTAGGTCCTGCCTCTCGCATGGAGCTCTCCAGACTCCTTAGCCCACCACGGTCCCCCCACTTCTGAATCCCTGCAGGGCCCACCTTTGTGCGTTAAGCATCCTCGCGCCTGCTGATCCGCCATCTTGGACCGTTCTCCAGCCCAGTGATGTTCAAATCAGGGTAATTCTGTCCCCCGGGGGGCAGCTGGCAATGTCCGCAAACATTTTTGGCTCTCACAGCTCAGAAGAATGCTGGTCTCATCTCATGGCGGAGGGCGGGGTGCTGTCAAGCATCCTGCAATGTGGAGGGTGGCCCCTAAACAAAGCACTGTCCAGCCCCGTGTGTGGACAGTGCCAAGTTTCAGTGACATGAGACCTCTGCGTTTTCAGCCGCTTTAATGCCATTTCAAAAATGACCCAAACCTAATAAATTCGGCCAGCCCCAAACGGCAGGGTCTTATCAGCGATCCACAGGGTCCTCTGTGAGAGCCGTGTGAACAGGCAGGAGCTGGACTACCTGGAGAGTGGTGGGGGTGGGGTGGTGAGCACGTCCAGAGTAGAAACTCCAGAGGAAGTTCCTCTGGGGTAGGTGCTAAAGCGTTACTCACTGGGTTTTTGTTTTTGTTTTTTTGCTTTTCTTCTTCTAACGCAATTAATCCGAATATATATCAAGCTTCTCATGGGGGAGCTTTTTCCCAAGTGAATATGCTTGGGCCCCATCTTTGACTTCTGTTTAGGCCTGGGCCTGGGCATGTATTTTTACAAGGCTCCTCAGGTGTACTCCTGGTTTGAAGCCAGTGCCTCAAGACTAGTAGCCCATATGGCCACTCTGCTAGACTTTCTTTTCCAAACATGAAGTTTCCACTTTAAAAGAACTGTGATTTTTCTGGTTTATGGCTCCTGTAAATTAAGACAGAAAGGCCCTTCCTGCCTGGGCTTGAATCGGCTGTCTTCAGAGATAATAAGCCCCCAGGGCCACCTCTGTATTTCCATTACCAGATCCTGGAGCAGAGACCGTGGTACCTGAAATACAACTTCACCCCTGAAGACTGGACACACAGGAGAGGAGCTACACTGGGAACTGGAATGTCAATACAACTTATTTGCCCTTCAGAAAACTACATTATTTTATTTATTTCACCTTTATTCTGTCAGTCAGCCAACAGCTGTTTGAGACTCCTTGTCTATAAAATTCTGTGGACCTGAGATGGCGACATCACGATAATAGCTTCCTCGGGGGGCTTACAGTCTACTAGGGGCACAGAACAAACAAGCAGAAGAAAAGAGAAAATATTTTGGACTCTGGCCAAACAAGTCATTAATCTCCTTTTGGCCCCCATATCCCTGACTGCATAGCAAGTAGGTTGGCCTGAAGGGCCTGCAGCACCCCTTCCAGCTTCCAAAGTCCTTAAATCTGTCATGTTGTCAGTGTGTAACCCGAGTGCCTGGGTCCTCTGTGATACAGCCACAGTCACAGAGGGGTGTCACGTCAGGGAGCAAAACCAGCTTCAGGGAAACCACCTCTGAGGCTCCCATGTGGAAGTCAGCCCTGGGGGATGGGGTCACAGGTACTCTCCTGAAACCAGAGGCCTTGCCCCGGCAGATGCCGAGCGGGTCCTGCCATGGACAAGGTAGAGTCTCAAGCTCAGCCCGGTGGCTGGTGGGTTTGGACTCCATTGGTTCTCAGGCCGATTGTTATCCTAAACACCCGCACACCTGCGTAATCCAGACCTGCCTGCCCAGCCGGCATTAGCTCAGTCTTGATGACTTGGCCTGGCTTCTGCTTTGTCTCCTGCCATGCATTGGTTCCACAAATATTTACTAGATGTGTGCTCTTATCGGGCACTGTCTGGGGCATCCGGGCACAGAGGGAGACAAAAGAAAGGCGGGCCCTGCCTCCCAGCGCCCACGGTCCAGCTCTGCCTGGCACTGGGTTTTGAATCCTGCTCCCAGCCCGTGTTGTGGGCTGGGGCCCTGACATTGTTTTTGCCTCAGCTACATTTCTGCCTCTGGCTGGGATTCTGCCACCAAGGAAACCAATGTCCCAAACTGCCTGGCCTGAGCTCTGGCTCCCTCGTCTGTGAATCGAGCAGCCTTCTCTTTTCTTCTGAACCCTCCACGTGGGTCTCTCCGTCTCCATGTGGCCAGCTAACCTCCCCCGGCCCTGGGTCCTGCCTGGTCCGGCCTTCCTCCACCAACCCATCACTCGTTCATGAGGCGCCACTGTGGCCAAGTCCACCTGGCTTGACAGAACAGGAAAACTGAGTCATCCTGGCTGCCTTGGTCACGATCGAAAAGACCTTTATTCAATATGTCCTGCCAGCATCTTGCCAGAGATGGCTCACAGTTGAAAACAGGAGCCTTTTAAACAGATGGCCGCATGGCTGACATGGCACTGGAGCACTAATGGCACTGAGGTGAGAGCTCAGAGCTCCCTACCGAACACTGGCACCTGGAGCCGTGTTGTGTGAGGACGTGGGGATGGCGAGAGTTCTGCCAAGACTCATCATCAGTTTGCTCTTTCCCTGCAGTCTCCTGCTAGTGCAAAAATAATGCTGGGGACAGGCAAGGCCAGCTTTGCTTGGAAACAGCAATCCAGAGGTTCCTATTAGCGCTCTCCACTCCCCTCCCCGACACCACTCATCCTAGTAGCGGAGCAATATATAGCACTTATGTGCCTCTCTTTGGCTGGGGCTGGGACTCTGCTCTGGAACCTCTAAGGCGTTGCCAACTCCAGAGCAAATCCTCCCTCTCCAGCCTTCTCTAAGCCCAGCACCCCCTACAGCAAGGGGCAGGAAGGCCATGCCCTCCCTTGGAGACCTTTACCCAGAGTCAGCTGCCAGCCACCTCCCCAACCTGCCACACAGTCAGCTAAAGGCCAGTCTCTGTTTTAAGAAAGGAGAGACTTTGAAGCTGCTGTTGTTCCCCAGCCCAGGAATTCCATAGGAAAGTTGCAATGGAAACTGCCGTGACCAACGCAGTGGGCTATAAATAACCTCCCAAAGTCATTAATTTGTCATCGCCTGCTCTCATGTCTTGTCTTTCCATCCCTTCGGTCCCATGCCAGATGGGTAGAAGCTCTCCTCACCACTGAAGGTAAAGAGGTCCTACATAATCACCTTCTTCCAGCTCTCAGAAGACACTGGAAATCACTAGTCACCCCTGGGCATGCCAGAGAGCGAGGAGCACGAGCTGTAACTGTAGCCAAACAGCTAGCCAATTGTGCCTCCCTTCAATGTCCCCCAGCTGCCACCTTGGCAAACCGAGGGTAGCACTTTACCTGCCTGTTCATGTAAATGACTACAAGGTGCTTGGCTATCACAGAGAAACGAGAGCTAACACTCACTGAGCATGCCCGGTGCACACGATGCAGGCCCGGAACCTTGCCCATACGGCTGACTTATCCTCACCCTTACCTTGCAAATTAGGTATCACCCCCAATTTTCAAATGAGGAAATTACATTGCAAAGGGGCAGAATTGGCCCTGGGTCACACAATCTGTAAACTGAGCTGGAATCCTAACAGATTCTTGTGACTCCAAAGGCTAATGGCTAAAATGGTTCATTCCCCTAAAATCTGCTTACGTACAGTAGATTTATAGATTCATTTATGTAATAGATAAGTCTTGAGTACCTAGTATGTGCCAAATGTTTGTAATAAACCCAGGAATGGATTAAACCAAACTTCTTGGCCTTATGGTTACACTCCAGTGAGCGGGGTGGCCAGAGAGAAGATATTTTACAATTCTTGCCTGAAATCCCAAAATGTGCATTGCTATTTGAAAACATGACTAGGGACTGTGGAAAACACTGTGTGAAAAATACCATATGCCCAAATCAAGTTGAATTGATTACATTGATCAAAGCTGGGAGATTCACTGTTAAGAAACCATGTAAGCAAAAAAAAAAAAAAAAAAAATTTTCATTCCTGAGGGCATTTGTTGAAATTCTGTAACCATCAGTCAGCTATGTAATGCTGTTCATATCTAAAACTTACGGAAAAGATTAGATATCTGTTAGCTAATGATTTGTTTTTGCTGTAACCTTCAAAGGTCTACATTTCTACATCAATTTCTAGGTAAGGAAACTCACATTCCAGGGGATGAGCTGCTCATAATCATTCAAAGGTAATTCCTACAATGGCAAAATGCAACCCTGAGGGCAAAACAAAACAACTGATTTATTAGCAGAGGTGTAAGAGAAATCCAGTGAATGGTACAGGACGTGGTCTTGACCATCCATTCTTCAAGCAATAGGTGTCAGCATCAGTGGATCAATGGGAAAAGTCTAGAAAAGTCAGACTTTCCCTCTTAAGGCCCTGACTTCCCCAACAGACAAGATCCTCCTGATGGCAGAATTCCTAGAACTGGGCCCTAGGGTTTCCGAGCTGCTCAGCACAGAAAAGACGAAGGACTCAGCACCTGCACGTGCAGGATAAGATGACTCCCCGGCCCCATCGCCAGGACCAGAGCTTGGTTTTACTCGAGCGTACAGGGACCCCCAGTGCAGCAGGTGACCACTCTGATGACCAGTTCGCCGTGAGAGGTTGAGATGAGTGTTCACGGACAAGGGGCACCACAAGTGGTCTATACTCTGACCCTGCCACTTACCAGCTGTGTGATTTGGGCTAAGTTACTTGACCTGTGTGTGTGTTGGCCTCCCCACCTGTAAAGTGGGGGTAAAAATGGCGCCTACTTCACAGAGGCATTGTAAGGGTCCGCTGGGTTGGTGCAGGCCAAGTCCACGGTCAGTAGTCCAGACTGAGAGACGTCATTACTACTTAGGGTTGTGCATCTGCACGGGCTAACGAGGTTCTAGTCTGACACAGTTCGTTGGTCTGAATAGCGGTTGCAGTTTCTTCTTCTTCAGTGATGGCTAAGGCCACGCAGAAACAACTTCTTGCCATGCCTGAGAGATCATGACACTGTGACAAAGATTCTCAGACTGTCTCAGCAACACAATCTGAAGCAGCTGCCACTCAGCCCCTCTGGTGGCCGAGCGCAGACTGCAGCCACTCACTGCAACGACTGCCCACTGACTTCACCCTGGCCATTTCGATGTCCTTGTCTAGACCTGGCCCAAGAGTGCCTGACATCCCCCCAGGGGGTCCAACCCGTGGCCCATGGGCCACATGGGGCCCAGGATGGCTGTGAACGGGGCCCATCACAAAATCGTAAACTTACTTCGAACCTTTCTTTTGTTCATCGGTTTTCATTAGTGTTCGTATATTTAATGTGTGGCCCAGAGACGCCGAAAGGCCGGACACCCTTCAGATCAGTAAGTCCTGAGGCCTCGAAAGGGGCAAAAGAACTGAAAAGCAATGAGAGGAACTCCACGCCAATGTGAAAATGACTGATAAGAACCATTTTCATTCAAATGTGGGGGGAATTTCATGCTGGAGGTTGAGTTAAGAAAGGACGTTACAATGACTCGTAATGATCCAGAGCTTCGGCTGGGGAAGAAAGCTGTGATACAAACTAGTCCCTTAAGGGAGACTGTGATTGCTGGCAGCCTTCCGAGGACTTTGTCAAAATGGAACACGAACCAAAAGATGAACCCAATGAGACTTCACAGTTGCTACAAATGGGGCTTTGCACGTGTGCACTTGGGCAATAGTGGGGGTGTCCTTGGGGCAAAGGAGGAAACATCGCTGTTGTGGGAGGACTGCCGTTATTGTATGTCAGCTCCCGGGTTTCAAATAATGACCTTGACCTTCTCCTGCCACAAGGAGGAAGAAAAATCTCTCAAGCACCTTCACTGGGAGCCATGGAATAGCACCTGTACCGGGCTCTGAGAAAGAGCGTCTCTGTTAGCTAGAGATCCACGTGGGCAGCCAGTGGACCACTTTCCTGGAGCCTTAAAACAGGACTGGAACATGAAAGAATAGTTAGGCGGCCCCACCGTCTCCACAGGGGGAAAAAAGCAAATTTTTCCTCCTTGAGTCACCAGTGAAAAAGTATCTGCAAGAGCTGGCGATTGTCAGCATCTTATCGGGAGGCTGGTGAAGCAGACTCGGGGACCGGTGGTAGAATTAAACAGACAACGGAAGGCCCTAGACATGTTATTGTGCGAATTAAAAATTAAAACCACCCCTTAAGTTCAGTAAAAGAAATACTTTGTCTTAGTCACCGGAATCTTTCACATCAAAGTGCTTTGGGGCCTGTCCTGTCCACAGAATATCCTCAACTAGCATCTCCAATTTGCTAAGAGAGCCTAAAGTGCATAGAAAAACTTCAAAATTTATATCAAAAATTTTTTTGCTGTATATTTGTATACAACTTGCTTGTGTACTAAAGAAACGAAATGTCCCTTGTGGGTTTTGGATTAATTTAATAATCCAAAGCACCTATAGATTTTAGTAAATGCTTGACTTGATACTATTTGACTGTAGTTTTTAAATACAAGGAGTCTGAGTATAATAATTAAAGTTGTTACTGATTACTACTACTAGTCATAACATTGCTGGTTGGAAAGCTTCTACATTCATTTAGCCAAGTATACTTTCCAGGAGTAAAACTTCCGCCCTAAAAACAATGGAATGCCGTCCTGAGTGGTGCCATCCTGTGCCGAGGCATGGGTGGCTCTCACCGCCGTCAGCAGCAGGTAAAGCCGAGGGAGGAGTGGCGAGCCTGAGGCTGGGGGCACACCGAGGGGAGCGGGAGCATAAACACTGACCTTGGAGCCAAAGGAGCCACTGGACCCAAACAGCAGGAGTAAAACAGGTGTGAACCTCCTCCCTGGTGCTGGAGAGCTCTTCAGTCCTCCGTCACCCCCCACAGAGAGCAGAGCTGGGGACACGTGCCAGTGCAGGTTCACGTCCTGACCCTGACTCTCAGGCCCAGAGGCCGAGCCTGGCTGAAGTGAGGCACACACTGACCCACACGGTCTCAGGAAGACCTGCTTGCCACCAGGACGACAGGTCGAGCCAGTTGGTTTAGCCAAATAACTGATTAATTGGGTATAAAAATGTCAGTTGGTCATTTGAAATTCATAAAGCAATCTGTCTGAAGTGAAGACAGCAGCAGCCTGTACAAACTATTATAAAGTTTTTAGGTCTCGGAGTAAAAAAAAAAGCTGTAAAATTTATTGGAAAAGTAACAGAGCATGTACAAATGTCAGATATTACTATTTCATTATTTTCTACACATCCATTATTGGGTTCATTTATGTTAGTATCACATTTCCAGTTTGGGCATGAAAGTTAAATTACTATATTCTAGAAAATGCACATTTTGGTACCTACGCTGAATTTTTTTTAGCACGCAAATAAAATCGTATTAATTGCCCTTGTTGGCGGCCATGGATTTCTTAGGACATTTTATCTGCAACCAAACTAATTGGCCTTGAATCCATTCTGACAGCATTTTAATTATTCACTAGTAATTCTTGAAAGCAACTTCAACATTAAAATGTCTCTAAGAGCCTGTACTGGGCTGTTCAACCCCATATGATAATTTCATACAATATTCATACCACCCTGAGTTTTCTCTGAGATCTCTATACATGTGCATAACATATTTTTGCATTCCAAAAACAACTTTCAAATTCTAATGAATGTGTATGCGCATTCCCCAAACCCCCTGTGTTTTCGTATAGTTTAAGGTACACAAGAGCGGATGCTAATTTTTAGGGACCGGTTGAGAAGGCAATAAAAAATGTTTGGTCCTTACTGTGTGTAAACTACACGACGACGGGGAAGACAAAAGGGCCGGACCACACTCTCCGTGCTCTGCGCAGATCCCTGTGGAGGCCTGTACTGAGACGACTGAAGTTAGGAAAACGACTGAAAATAAGAAAAAAGTATGAACGGCCCATGGAATAGGTTTCTGCCTGAGGCCAGGCTCTGCAGATGCAGATCTGTGGGAAAGTGAAAGTGACTCGGGGTGAGGGGAGGTGGGGCCAGGAAGGGAAGCCCACACAGGGTGACTTGGGCTCTGTCTTGAAGGGGAGCTGTGAAGACAGGGGCGGTCAGGGTCAGGGGCACTCATCCCTCACGTCATAGGCGACGAGCCACTTGCTGGGGGCAGGGGAGGGCGGCTGGGAGGACTTTTAAGTTTCCAGGTGCTTCCGGCTGTCTGGAGGGGCAGACAAAGTGGGTTACAGCAGCTTGGGAGCAGCCTCCCCACTGAGGGGGGTGGGTGCCGACTCTTGGAAACGGAAACCCACAGGTGTGTCTGTGGAGGGGGGACAGCGTGACCCCAGGATGATCCCAGGAACGGCCACGAGTGCTGATGGCATCCAGTGGAGCACGGATAACAGCTGACCTCTGCTAGGGTTGTGCTGGGCTGCGTGGGGTCAGTTGCCGAATTAATTATTTTTACAATTGCCGTCCTACATCAAAGAAAGAAGAGATCCCCTGACCAGAGCAGCACGTGATCCACTCCCTTTACCGTGAAGTTCACCAGGACAGGCCTGTCCCTGTTCATTGCCACCGCTGGGTAGAGGTAAGTCCCTCTACTTCCAGAATTCTGCATAAGACAGTCACTTGCTCAGAGATAAACCATACTCTATGATAACACATTATCGGTAGCAAAGGTGATGTTTTGATCGCCGATTTTACCCCTTGCATAGATGTTAATTAGTTCAGTGCTCAGGTGAGGAAATGTGATATTATTTATTAGTCCCCCTCAAACTGCAAAAAAATAATAATAGTGGACATTTATCAAGTACAAAGGGCCAGGAACAATTCGAAGCACTTTGCAGAAATGATCTTACTGCATCTTTTCACCAGCCTGACGATGCAGGCCCAGTTCACACTTGCCAAGTGTGAAAGCTGCGGTACCAAGCTGTTAATTAGCTGACCCAAGGTCACATGGATGCAAGTATTGGGGCCGGGATTTGAACCCAAAAATGTAGTCCAGGTACAAAGTCTATGCTTCTAACCACTAGGTTAAAGACAACTGAAAGTATCAAACATTTAACCAGAAAGTGATGGAGAATGTAAAATGTGGGGAGAAGTCGATCTGAAAGAGCAGTTCTGAAAAGTGCAAACGTCCCCCGACTCAGCAGTTTCCGCACCCCGAAGAAACATTTGGACAGGGTCACGAAGATGAACACACAGAGACGGGCACTGCTGGTGACACGGGGAAGCGGTGATACAATGTTTATTGCACGCACATGTGAAATGCTAGCAACCCTTGGAAAGAAGGAGGTGGAGCTGCATGCAGCGATGCGCAAAGCTCTACAAGATCTACGAAGTGCAAAAAAGCTGAACGGTGGGCAGCCTGTACATTATGGTCACGTGTGGGTAAAATAATCAAACAGCAGACCCGTGTGGGTGTGGGATGTATATATATGCGGAATGATATTCATTAAAATGTGGACATTTTTCCCCAAGCGCACAAATCACAGGGGAAAGAATGAAGGTATTGACGTCTCTGCCCATTAGTTTTTTGTATTTTCTGTTATTTAAATTATTTATAGTGAGAATGTGCTTAAATGTTCCTAGTCTCATTTTTAAGGCAGTAATCGTATAAAACAAATACAACTGATGGACCTGCCTATGCGTAAAAGCCGGCCGGTGTGGAGAGGACCAGTTTAGGACATGGGACCCACTTTTCTCAACCAGGAGGCACTTCAGTGAAATACTTTCCAGTGCAGAACGGGCCCTTCGGTAAGAAATAGACGTGCCTCCACCCTTTCTGTCCCTGCCCACACACATCGACACACAGTCATATTCACTCACTCCCCAGGTGTCTGGGGAGTTAGAATTGCCTACAGACCCAATTCTAACGCTGTTGTAAGTGTGAAGTGCTGACACCGTCTCCACACCATGTGCAGGTAAAAATATGCATTTTCTCAAACTTTCTGGGTCAGCATGCCAGCCTGCAGGACAGCATCGGTCTGCTGCTGTTGCTGACGATGCGTGATTTCCGGTGGGCTGTCCTTCCCCACCCCACCCCCACCCACCTCAGGCTCCAGCTGTTCAGACTGAGCTGAAGGAAGCAGGCCCACGGCAAGGGGGGGTTTCGGGTTACCTAAGCAAAGGTGTGTGCACTATAGCCATCCCACTGAGCAACAGAAAAGGGCTCTGAACCAGAATCCTCACAATGTCATGAGAACCACGCACCGACTAACCAACCATGGCCCTTCTTCTATAAGCAGAAAGAAACCAGGACGCCGGTTTTATCTCGGGTACGTGCTATGAAAAGGCAGCAGACATACAGGTGGCCCAAATAAACACACACGAAAGACAGGCCTCGGAGACAGAGCAGGTGATCTGCGGGAGAGCAAAGAATTAGCAAGACCACCACCTTCTCTTTCATAGACTCAGAATTTTGAAAAGATATATAGTGTCTATAAAATAATAAAATGATACAAAAGGGGGAGAATATGAAAACTTTTGTCAATATAAGAACTGCAAATACAATGAAAGTCTCTCGGAACAAATAGCAGAGGGCAATCTAGACATCTGATTCGATGTCAGATTGACATGAATCTTAGGAAAAAATGGACAGAGACAATAAAGGGAAGGAAGTCCTTACAGGAGCAATCATTTTACATTTCTGAAGATTAGATTCTTTAGAGGGATAAGGCATACTAAGTGCCAGCCCACGTACTGGGAACAATAAAAA
>PVKM010034759.1:0-15682 GCA_004027735.1 Carollia perspicillata
CTGAGACCCCACACGGTTGGACTTGGAGGCAGGGTCCCATGCTGGGATGCATGCCTCGCCGGACTCCAGCCTCTAGCCTCTAAGACTCCACGACCCAGTAAGCATGGCACACTCTCCCACCCAGACAGCAGCGCACAAGACTGCACTGAAAGCAGGACACAGAGGCATGAGCTGGGAAGTTCCTCCCAAATGGAGCTTCCCTTGCAAGGTCGTCTGGAGTGATCTGGCAGCGCACCGCAGACCCTGAGAGATGGAGCTGCTGCAAGACGATGGCTACTCTGAAACCCACAGAGGACGCACCCCAGACAGGACGGAGACTGCTTTGTGTAGCGGACTTAAGCTCCAAAAGGACAGATATGCAATAATGGGAAACTTCTGGGTTTGGTTTTGGACTTTAACCTTTCTGGCAGTGGCTGGCTTTCGATGCTTTGCAAATGAAGTTGGCTCAGAATGTTTCCAGCCCTCTCAAATAATGTTTCCTGTTAAAAACAAATACAAAAACAAAACCTGTTTTCTTCCTCACAAATCTTTGTAGTATGTATACGCCAGGCAACAAGCAGCCAGACCCCATGCTGCCTGGTTACAGAACCACTAACTACTCTAGTGCCTCTTTGAGTCAGGCAGGGCCTTGCTAGATAGGAAACTATCAACACAACCTACAGTTACCAGGTAGATGGCAGTCTGGTTGGAGAGAGATAAATATTGATAAAATCAAGTCACTCCTGACACAAGGTGTTGGCGATCTGGGAGCAGAATCCAGGGGTGAAAACAGCATCTTGTACATTATATTTTCTGTGCCAGACAGGCCAGTCTTTTTTGCACCAAAGGGAGGTTTTTCAAACTACGGCAATTAAAAATACAAAGGCCCAGAGTCACAAATGCCCCAGGCTGCTGGGGCGGGGCTGTGGGCGGGGCAGGGCTCTAGGTGGAGCAGCTGCATTTCAAGGCAGGAGCAGCAGGGTCGGAAGGAAAGGGGGTGGTTTCATGCTATAGCCAACTGGAGCCCACAGAAGTTTTTATGAGGAGGATTGGCCTGACTGGCTGTCCAGAAAGATGCTCTGGCAGCTGAGAGAAGGACTGGAAGGAAAAGAGACTGGTGACTGGGCAGAAAACTCGTCCCAGCATCTGGGGCTTTTCTGGGCCAGTGCCCACAGAGAGGGTTGCGATGCGGGGCTGCAGCTGGCCATGCTGTGCCATCATTCTGCCTGTGAAACACAAGGCAGTAGATAGAAAGAAGGCCCGGATGAATGGATGATTGCAGCTGGCAACTGTGTACACCATGTATATATTTTAAAAGATTTTATTTATTGTTTAGAGAGAGGGCAAAGAGGGAGAAAGAGGGAGAGAAAAATTGATCAGCTGCTTCTCGCACGCCCCCAAGTAGGGACCTGGCCTGCAATCCAGGCATGTGCCCTGGCTGGGAATTGAACTAGCGATCCTGTGGTCCTCAGGCCGGCACTCAACCCACCAGCCAGGGTTAGCCCATGTGTATTTTACTTTATATTTTAATGTCAAAACTGCATATTCCATATGAATTTTCTTTGAAAACAAGAGGAGCCATTTGATTCTCAGGATTGTATGGATTTAAAAAAACACAGAGAAAAGTGCTGCTCTGTCCAGAAAAGTTCTTACCATCTGCCTTCACGGGTTGGGTCAGCAGTTCTGGAAAAACTGGAAGGGGGCCTAGAAACTGACGTGAAGCACATGGAGGCCAGCTGGTACCCAGGGCACGGACGTCAAGGTCCACTAAATCATAACCCAACACTCACATGGACTGCCATCCTCAGGCCTTAGAGAGAGGCGTGCTTATCTGAGACAAAG
This sequence comes from Carollia perspicillata, assembly GCA_004027735.1. Taxonomy (NCBI): domain Eukaryota; kingdom Metazoa; phylum Chordata; class Mammalia; order Chiroptera; family Phyllostomidae; genus Carollia; species Carollia perspicillata. The sequence continues at coordinate 1,822 of PVKM010034759.1, forward strand.
CCATTGAAAATTCAGATGGTCCCTTCCAGTCCCATTTGTCCTATATGGTGCAGTCTGCTGGGTGTTTGTTAAAAGGGAAGAGGCATATGCATCTGAGAATTTCATCCTGCTGGCTCAAGAGGATTTCACCCTGCTCCCCTCAACTGTGTTGCAGAAGAGTTTTATGGTACTTGGGGGTAAGTCATTAAACATCCGGGCCTCAATTTCCTCAGATGTAAAAAATAAAAAAGGTGATTAAGCCAGTGGTTTTCAAACCTGGCTGCACATCAGAATTATGTGGGAACAAGTTAAGAATGTTGTTTTCTAGATCACCAACTTACACCACACACAGGAATAAACTCAAAATGGATAAAAAACTTAAATGTAAGTAGCAAAACCATAAAAATCCTACAAGAAAACATAGGCAGTAAAATCTCAGCTATCTTGTGTAGCTGTGTTTTTGCTGATATCTCTTCTAGGACAAAGGAAACAAAGAAAGAACAAATACATGGGACTACATCAGATTAAAAAGCTTCTGCACAGCTAAGGAAACCATCAAAATGAAAAAAGAAGCCCCTTTATGGGAGAACATATGTGCCAATGATACACTGGTCAAGGGTTTAATTTTCAAAATATATAAAGAACTTATACAACTCAACACCAGGAAAACAATCCAATTAAAAAATAGGCAAAAGACAGACCTGAATAAATATTTCTCCAAAGAAGACATACAGATGGCCTGCACACATAAAAAAATGCTTAACATCACTAGCCAGCAGAGAGATGCAAATTAAAACCACAATGAGACACCACCGCACATCTATCAGAATGGTTACCATCAATAAATCAGTGAACAGCAAGTGCTGGTGAAGACGTGGGAAAAAAGGGAACCCTAGTGCTGCACTAGTAGGAATGCAGACTGGGGCAGCCACTAGGAAAACAGTGTGGAGTTTCTTAAAAACTAAAAACAGAACTGCCTTTTGACCCAGCAATTTCACTTCTGGAAATATATCCTAAGAATCCCAAAATACCAATTCAAAATAATATGCACCCCCTATGTTCAAAGCAGGATTATTTGCAGTACCCAAGATTTGAAAACAGCCCCAGTTTCCTGAATAGATGAGTGGATAAAAAAAAAGCTGTGGGACATTGACACAATGGAATACCACTCAGCTGTAAAATAAGAAGGAAATCTTACCTTTTGTGACAGCATGGATAGACCTGCAGACCATTATCCTAAGTGAAATAAGCCAGTCAGTGAAAGACAAATACCCTATAATATCACTTATACATGGAACTGAACAAAATAGAGAGGGATGGTGAAGGAATTAGCCAGAGAACATGTCTGCATGACCCATGGGTGTGGACAGCAGTATGGGGGTTGCCTGAGAGTGGGGGGCTGGGTAGAGATGAGCAAAGGGGGAACAAGTGGGACAACTGTAACAGCATGAACAATTAAAAGAATATTGACTCCTCGGCATAGCTCCAGAGCAACTAACTCAGGAGTGGGCCCCCAGTGTCTGTTTCTGTAAGATGTCCCTGTACTTAGAAATGCACATAGGAAACAGAGCACCGTTCCCAACCCTGTGACCCATATTTGGGCCAGGATTTGAGGGGACTCTCAGGAGGCTGAGATTACTACGGGACACATCTTGCCCCAGTCTCTATTGTCGACTGCATTCTCTCTCTTAAGCAAACTCTTCTCTTCTCTCCTCCCAATAACAGCCAAAACTGGAACCACGTCAACCCTTCTTTAAGATCAAAAGTGTCAGAAGCTGTGTTAGCAAGAGAGAAAGATTCCCTAACCACCCAGCAGTTCTAACCTTCCTATTGCTTTAAAATTTCTTTATTTTTCAATTACAATTGACATACAATATTATGTTAGTATCAAATGTACAACATAGTGACTAGACATTTGTATAACTTACAAAGTGATCACCCCACTAAGTCACCCCTTCTGACACGATACATAGTACATTATTACAATATTATTGGCTGTGTTTCCTAAGTCGTGCTTTACATCCCCATGGCTTTTGGGGGGATAATTTATACTTCTTAATCCCTTTATCTTTTTCATCCACCTCCCCAGCACACTCCCTCGCATCTGGCAACCAGCAATTTGTTCTCTTTAGCTATGAGTCTGTTTTTGTTTTAGTTCTTTCTTTTGCTTTTTAGGTTCTACATATAAGTGAAATCCTATGGCATCCATCTGTCTGACTTATTTCACTTAGCATAATACCCTCTAGGTCCATCCATGTCACAAACAGCAAGATTTTATTCTTTTATACGGCTAAGTAATATTCCATTTTGTATATGTACCACTTCTTCTTTATCCATTCATCTATCGATGGACACTTAGGTTCCTGTCATATCTTGGCTATTGTAAACAATGCTGCAATTAACATAGGGGTGCGTGTATCTTTTCTAATTACTGCTTTGGAATGTTGGGATAAACATCCAGAAGTGGAATTACTAGGTTGTATTAGAGTTCTATTTTTAATGTTTTGAAGAAACGTCATACACTTTTCCACAGTGGCTGCACCAGTCTGCATTCCCACCGACAGTGAACCAGGGTTCCCTTTACTCCACATCTTTGTCTACACTTGTTATTTCTTGATTTATTGATAACAGCCATTCTGACAGGTGTGAAGTGATGTCTCATTGTGGTTTTAATTTGTATTTCCCTAATAATTAGGAATATTGAGCATTTTATGTCTGTTTTATGCCAGTGCCATGCTGTTACAATTATATAGCCTTGAAATACAGTTTCATATCAGGTAGTGTGATAACTCCAACTTTGTTCTTCTTTCTCAAGATTGCTTTGACTACTTGGGGTTTTTCATGGTTTCATATAAATTTTAGGACCATTTGTCCTAGTTCTGTAAAAAATTAATTGGAAGTTTGATAGGAATGCATTAAATCTATAGATTATTTTAGTAGTATGTGCATTTTAATGATATTAATTCTTCCTATCAATGAGCACAGTATATACTTCCATTTATTTGTATCTTCAATTTCTTTCTTCAGTGTATTACAGTTTTTTGGACACAGATCTTTTAACTACTTGGCTAAATTTATTCCTAGGCATTTTATTCTTTTTGATGAAAGTGAAGATAGAATTTTTTGTTAATTTCTCTTTCTGGTAGTTTGTTATTGATATATACTAATTTCTGAATATAAATTTTATGTCCTACTACTTTATTCAATTCATTTAATAGTTCTAGTAGTTTTTGGTGGAATCTTTAAGATTCTCTATAGATAGTATCATGTCATCTATGAGTAATGGCAGTTTAATTTCTTCCCTTTTCAATTTGATGGCTTTTATTTCTTTAGCTATTATGATTGCTATAGCTAGGGTGTCCGGTACTATGTTGAATAAAAGTGGTGAAAATGGACATCCTTGTCTTCTTCCTGATCTTAAAAAGTTTTTTTCTTTTCCTCATTATGATGTTAGTTGTGTGTTTATCATAAATGCCCTTTATTAAGTTGAGGTATGTTCCTTCTATCCTCACTTTGCTGAGAGTTTTCATCATAAAGGGATGTTGGATTTTGTCAAATGTTTTTTGCATATCTATGTGATGTGATCATATGATTTTGTCAAGTGTTTTTTGCATATCAGTAATGTGATCATATGATTTTATCATCATTTTGTTTAATGATGTATCATGTTAATTGATTTACAGACATTGAACCAACTTTTTTCCCTTTTCTAAGTATATTGTATTGATTATGCTACTATAGTTGTCTCTCTTTTATTCTCTCATTTATCTCCCTCCATCCTGCACCCCACTTCCCACCAGCATTCTCCCCACTTAGTTCATGTCCATGGGTCCTGCATATAAATTCTTTGGCTTCTCCATTTCCCATACTATTCTTAACCTCCTCCTGTCTATTTTGTACCTACCAATTATGCTTCTTATTCCCTGTACCTTTTCCCCCATCTCCCCTTCCCCCTCACCACTGATAACCCTCCATTTGATCTCCATTTTTGTGATTCTGTTTCTGTTGTAGTTGTTGGCTTAGTTTGTTTTTGTCTTTTGGTTCAGTTGTTGGTAGTTATGATTTTATCATCATTTTACTGTTCATAGCTTTGATCTTCTTTTTCTTAGATAAGTCCCATTAACATTTCATATAATAAGAGCTTGGTGATGATGAAGTCCTTTAATTTTACCTTATCTGGGAAGCAATTTATACACCCTTCCATTCTAAATGGTGACTTTGCTGGATAAAGTAATCTTGGATGTAGGTCCTTGCCTTTCACAACTTTGAATACTTCTTTCCAGCCCTTTCTTGCCTGCAAGGTTTCTTTTGAGAAATCAGCTGACAGTCATATTGGGGCTCCTTTGTATGTTTTCTCCTTTTCTCTTGCTGCTTTTAAGATTATCTCTTTATCTCTAATCTTGAGTAATTTAATTATGATGTACCTTGGTGTGTTCTTCCTTGGGTCCAATTTCTTTGAGACTCTCTGAGCTTCCTGGACTTGCATGTCTATTTCCTTTGCCAGATTGGGGACGTTCTCCACTATTTTTTCAAATAAGTCTTCAATTCTTGCTCTTCCTATTCTCCTTTGGTACACCATGATTTAAATGTTGAAGCATTTAAAGTTGTCCCAGAGGTTCCTACTAAGCCTCTCCTCATTTTTTTTGAGTTCTTGTTTCTTCATTCTATTCTAGTTGAATGTTTATTTATTCCTTCTGTTCCAAATTGTTGCTTTGAGTTCTGGCGTCCTTCTCTTCATTGTTGGTTTCCTGTATGTTTTTCTTTATTTCACTTTGCATAGCCTTAATTTCTTCCTTTATTTTGCAACCATACTCAATCATTTCTGTGAGCATCCTGATTACCAGTGTTTTGAACTGTGCATCTGATAGGTTGGCTATCTCCTCATCACTTAGTTCTTTTTCTGGAACTTTGATCTGTTCTTTAATTTGGGCCATATTTCTTTGTGTAAGCACACCAGTCTAGATGAATGTTTCTTCTTTATCTCTGTGGTTGTTGGACTTCCATACAGTTTGATTTTCTGGCAGTTCTGGTTGTTTTGTGTGTTGTGTGTTTATATTGGTTATTGTTCTTCTTTTGGTTGTGTGAGGAAGCAAAGCATATCTATGTATGCCTTCATCTTGGCTGGAAGTCGACATTGAACTAATCTTGTGTCCTGGGAGTAAATCCCTCTGAACATGATGTATTGTAGTTTCATATACTGCTGATTTTCATTTACTAATATTTTGTTAAGGATTTTTACATCTCTGTTCTCCAGGGCTATTCGCCTATAATTTTATTTTTAAGTAGTGTCTGTATCTGGTTTTAATACCAAGATAATGCTGTCCTTGTAAAATGAGGTTGGACATCATCCCTCCTCTTCAATTTTTTTAATTGTTTAAGAAAGATAGGTTTTAATTTTTCTTCACTAAAATTCACCTGTGCAGCCATCTAGTCCAAGACTTCTGTTTATTGGGAGCTTTTTGATTACTGATTTGATTTAATTAGCAGACACCAGTCTGTTCAGTTTTGTTTCTTCCTGGTTCAGCCGTGGAAGATTGTACATTTCTAGGAATTTATCCAGTTCTTCTAGTTTGTCTAACTGTTGGCATATAAATGTTTGTAGATTCTAAAATAATTTTTGGTATGTCTGTGGTGTTGGTTGTCACTTCTCTTTCATTTCTGATTGTATTTATTTACTCCCTGTCTTTTTTTCTTGATATGTTTGGCTAAAGGTTCCTCAATTTTGTTTGTTTTCAAAGAACCAGCTCTTGGTTTCATTGATATTTTTGATTTCCTTTTTAGACTCTATTTCTTCTCTGATATTTATTTCCTTCCTTCTCACTTTGGACTTCCTTTATTCTTTTTGTTTCTTCATGGGTAAAGTAGGATTGTTTATTTGAGATTTTTTTCTTGTTTTTTAAAGTAGGCTTGTATTGCTATAGATTTCTAGCTTAGAGCTACTTTGGCTGTGCCCCCATAGATATTTTAGGTCATTGTGTTTTTATTTCACTTGTCTCAAGATATCTTTTGATTCCTTCCTTGATATCATCAACCCATTCATTGTTTAAGAGCATGTTATTTAGCCTCCATGTGTTTGTGTGTTTTTCAATATTTTTCTTATAATTATTTTCTAATGTCATAAAGTTGTGATCAGAGATGATGCTTGCTATGATTTTAATCTTCTTAAATTTACTGAGACTTGTTCTATGGCTAAACATATGTGCTATACTAAAAATGTTATATGTACACTTTAAATAATGTATATTCTGCCCTAGCCAGGGGACTCAATTGGTTGGGTATCATCCTGTACAACAAAAGACTTTGGGTCTGATTCCTGATTAGGGCGTATACGTAGGTTGCAGGTCTGATCCCTGATCCCTGTACATCAGGGCATGTACAGGATGCAACCAATTGATGTTTTCCTCTCACATCGATATTTCTCTCTCCCTCTCTCTCCCTCTCTCTCCCTCTCTCTCCTTCCCTCACACCCTCCCTCCCTCCCTCTCCCTTCTTCTCTCCCTCTCTCCTTCTCTCCCTCCTTTGTCTCTAAAATCAATAAACATCCTCAGGTGAGGATTTTAAAAAATATATACATTCTGCTGCTTTTGGGTAAAGTGTTCTAAAAATAATAGTTAAGTTCCTCTGGTTTAATGTGTCTTTAAGGCCACTTTCTCCTTACTGATTTTCTATCTGGTTGATCTATCCATTTATGTCAATGGGGTGTTAAAACCCTCTGTAATTACTGTTATAGTGTTGACCTTTATAACATTCAATATTTGCTTTACATATTTGGGTGCTCCTAAAAATGGCTGCCTATATATTCATGAGAGTTACATTCTCTTGCTGGATCGATCTTTTTATTATTATAAAATGCCCTGCTTTGTCTCTTGTTATAGCCCTTAATTTAAGGTCTATTTTGTCTAATATGAGTATTGCTACACTATTTTATTTTCATTTACATGGAATATCTGTTTTCATCTTTTTACTTTCAGTCTGTGTGTGTCTGTGTCTTTCAATCTAAAATATAACCAAAGACATTGAAATAGAAAAGGGGATGACAGTATCCAGAGGGGAGGGAATTTCAGTGGAAAAGGGGAAGGGATTACAGGAACAAGTATAAAAGACACATGGACAAAAACTAAGGGGGGTGGAAATGGGAGGGAGATGGGGAGCACTGGGGGGTGGATTGGGATGGGAGTAAAAGACAGAAAACTGTACTTGAACAACAATTAAAATAAAATTTTTAAAAAAGAAAGAAAATAAAAGGGAGAAAAAAGTAAAACAGTAAAAAAATAAAATAAAATAATAAAGTAAAATAAAATGGATCTCTTATATGGAGAACACGTATGGGTCTTTTTTAATCCCTACAGTTGCCTATGTCTTTTCACTGAAGCATTTGGTGTATTTACATTTAAAGTGAATATTGATAGATATATAGTTATTGCCATTTTATCATGTGTGTGAGTTTTTGTAGTTCTTTTCTGTTCCTTTCTTATTCACTTACTCTCTTATATGTTGACGACTTTCTATCTATGAGGTTGTGTTTGGATTCTCTGCTTTCTTTTTTAATAGGTTTTATTGTACCTTTTCCATTACCAGTTATCCCTGTTATACCTTCTTCTACCTCCACCCATCCCTGTCACTCACAATAACCACGCTGTCTGTGTGCATGAGTCTTTACTCTTTTTTGCTCAATCCCCACTCCCCAAATCCCCCACCTCAGAGCTGTCAGCCTGTTCTCTATCTGAGTCTGTCTGTATTTCACATATTAGTTCAGCTTGTCCACTAAATTCCACATATGAGTGAATTCATATGGTAATAGTCTTTCTCTGACTGGCTTATTTCACTTAGCATAGTGTTCCCCAGGTCCATCCAGGCTGTTACAAAGGGTAAAATTTTCTTTCTTTTTTGTGGTCAGGTCATATTCCAAATATACCACAGCTGCTTCCAAGTCTTGGCTTTGGTATATAGCACTGAAATGAACATAGGGGTGCTTATATTCTTTTGAATTCATGTTTCATGTTTCTTCGGAAATGTACCCAGCAGTGGAATTGGTGGGTCATAAGGCAGTTCCATTTTTAACTTTTTGAGGTAACTCTATCCAGCTTTCCAGGGTGGCTGCACCAATTACCAGTCCCACCAACAGTGCATGAAGGTTCCTTTTCCCCCACATTCTCAACAGCCCTTGTTTGTTGATTTTTGATGATAGCCTTTCTGAGAGGTGTGAGGTGATATCTTATGGTGGTTTTAATTTTCATGTCTCTAATGATTAGTGATGTTGAGCACTGTTTCTTATGTGTACAGGCCATCTGCATGTTGTCTTTGGAGAAGTGTCTATTCAGGTCCTTTGCCCATTTTTAAATTGGATTTTTGGTTTTTTGGCATTGAGTTTTGTAAGTTCTTTGTAAATTTTGGATATTAACCTCTTATCAGATGTATTGGCAATTATGTTCCTTGTTTCAGTGGGCTGTCTTTTCATTTTGTTGATGGTTTCCTTTGCAAGAAAATACTTGTTAAATTTCATGTAGTACCATTTGTTTATTTTTTTTCTCTTGTTTCCCTTGCCTGAGGCAATATATCAGATAAAATATTACTACAAGTAATGTCCAAGATTTTACCGCCTATGTTTTCTTCTAGGATTTTTATGGTTTGGGGCTAATGTTTAAGTCTTTAATCCGTTTGAATGTGTTTTTGTGAGTGTGTGAGAAGTTGGTCTAGGTTTCATGTTTCTGCATGTATCTTCCAATTTTCCCAACACCACTTATTGAATCAACTAGCTTTAGCCCATTGTATGTGCTTGCTTCCTCTGTCAAATATTAATTGATTATAAAGGTGTGGATTTAGTTCTGGGCTCTCTATTCTGTTCCATTGATATATGTGTCTGTTTTTATGCCAGTACCATGCTGTTTTGATTACTATGGCCTTAGAGTATAGTTCAATATTAGGGAGCATGATTCCTCCAACTTCGTTCTTCTTTCTCTGGATCGCTGTTGCCATGCAAGGCCTTTGGTGGTTCATGTAAACTTCTGAAATATTTCTTCTAGTTCTGTGAAGTACATCATTGGAATCTTGAGGAATTGTGTTAAATCTATAGATTGCTTTGGGTATAGCATGCACATTTCAATGATGTTAATTCTTCCTATCCATATACATGGTGTGTACTTCCACTCATTTGTGGAAAGTAATTAAAGTACTTTCTTCAATTACTTTCGATGTCTTATAATCTTCCAAGTATTGGTATTTTACTACCTTGGTTAACCATATTCCTGGGTATCTTATTTATTGTCTTATTGACTCAACTGTAAATGAGATGGCTTTCTCAGTTTCCCTTTATGATAGTTCACTATCGGTGTATAAAAATGTAACTGATTTTTGGATATTAATTTTGTGTCCTGTCTCTGTGCTGAATCCATTTATCAGTTTAAGTAGTCTCTAGGTGGAATTTTTAGGATTCTCTCTATACAGTATCGTGTCATCTCCAAATAAGGACAGTTTTCTTTCTTCCTTTCCAATTTGGATGCTTTGATTTCCTCTTCTTGTCTGAATGCTGGCTCTAGCACATTCACTACTATGTCGAATAAAAGATGAACATGGACATTGCCATCTTGTTCCTGATTAAGTGGAGCACTTGTGGGTTTTGCCCATTGAGTATGATGTTGGCAGTGGATTTGTCATATATGGCCTTTATTACATTCAGGTATTGTCCCTCTATTCTACTGCGCCTGGAGTTTTTATCATAAAAGGGTGCTATATTTTATCAAATGCTTTTTTGCTATCTATTGATATAATAACATGGTTTTTATCATTCATTTTTATGTGGTGTATCACATTTATTGATTTGTGAATATTGTACCAATCTTGCATCTCCAGAATAAATCCATCTTGATCATGCTGTATAATCTTTTTGATGTATTGCTGTATTCAGTTTGCTAATATTTTGTTGAGGATTTTAGCATCTATGTTCATCAGGGATATTGGCCTATAGTTTTATTTGTAGTGTCTTTATCTGGTTTTGGAATTAAGATAATGCTGGCTTTGTAAAATGAGCTTGGGAGTCATCCCTCCTCTTGAATATTTTGGAATAGTTTGAGGAGAGGTGTTATCTTCTCAGAATGATTGGTAAAATTTACCTGTGAAGCTATTCAGTCCAGGGCTTTTGTTTTTTGGCAGTGTTTTGATTACTGTTTTAGCTATGCTAGATCTAATCTGTCTATTCAGATTCTCTGACTCTTCTTTATTTAGTTTTGGAAAATTGTATGTTTCTAGTAATGTACCATTTCATCTAGGTTGTCCAGTTTGTTGGCAGATAGTTGTTCATAATATTTTCTTACAACTTTTTGTAGCTCTTGGTGTTAGCTGTTACTACCATTTCATTTCTGATTTATTTGGGCCTTCTCTCTCTTTTTTTTTTTTTTTTCGTGATGAGTTTGGTTAAAGGTTTATCAATCTTGCTTATCCTTTCAATAAAACAGCTCTTGGATTCATTGCTCTCTTGTATAATTTATTGAGACTCTATTTTGTTTCTTTCTGCTCTGATCTTTATTCTTTCCTTCATTTTACAGACTTAGGGCTTTGATCGTTGTTCTTTTTGAAGTTTCTTTAAGTATAAAGTCAGATTGTTTGAGCTTTTTCTTGGTTTCTGAGATGGGCATGCGTTTCTTTCTCTTTATTTCTTGTATATATCTTGCTGATTTTTTGTTTTGTATTTATCATGTGCTTCCTTTATACCAAGCTATATTTATAGCAGTCTATATTAAGTTGATGGTCTTAACTTTAAACATATTCTAGAATCACTATACTTTTTACTCATCCCCCATATTTATGTTTTTATTATTTTTTACTTCTTTTGTGTGTTTGTGCTTGTGTGTCTCCCCTAACTTATTGTGTGATTACACATGGCCTTCCTACCTTTGCCTTTTTAACATTTGTAATTATACCTTTATACTTGGTTAATCCACTGATTTTACTGTTTGCCATTACCATTGAAAAACTTTTCTTTCCTATGTTTTCTTATTCATATTTTTGTTATTTTCTTTGCCATTTAAAGATGTTCCTTAAACATTTCTTATAATACTGATTTAATGGTAATGAATTTCTTTAGCTTTTTCTTGTCTTGGAAACTATCCCTCCTTCAATAATAAATGATATCCTTGCTTGGTAGAGTAATCTTGGCTGAAGGTCTTTACTTTTTATCACTTTAAATATTTTGAGTTACTCCCTTCTGGCCTGCAAAGTTTTTGTTGAGAAATCATCTGACAGTCTTATGGGAGCTCCCTTGTAGGTAACTAACTGCTTTTCTCTTGTTACTTTAAAAAATCTTTGTCTTTAACTTTGGCATTTTTATTATGATGTGTCTTGGAGTGGGCCTCTATGCCTTCATCTTGTTTGGGTCTCCACACTTCCTGAACTTGTATGTCTATTTCCTTCACCAAGTTAGAAAGTTTTCTTTCATTATTTCTTCAAATAGGTTTTCAGTCCTTGTGTGCGCGCTCTCTCGCGCTCTCTCTCTCTCTCTCTCTCTCTCTCTCTCTCTCTCTCTCTCTCCTCTTTCTGGACCCCTATGATGTAAATGTTGGTATATTTGATGTTGTCTCAGAGGCCCCTTAAACTCTTCGTTTTTAAAATTTTTTTCTTTTTGCTCTCTTGATTGGGTGTTTCCTGCTCCCTTGTTTTCCAGATTCCTGATTCAACTCTCTGCTTCATCTAATCTGCTGTCATTTCCCTCAAATGTATTCTTTATTTCAGCTATTATAGTCTTCGCTTCTGACTGGATTTTTAAAAATGTTTTCTCCTTTTTTATGTTTGCTATTGCATTGTTGAAATTCTAACAAAGTGTATTAACTATCCTTATAACTGCTGTTTTGAATTCTGTACATGATTGCTTGCTTGTATTATATTTAGCCCTTTTCCTGGAGTTTTTCATCCTTTTATTTGAGAAAGGTGTCTTTGTTTCCTCATTGTGGCTCACTCCCTGTGATTGCTTCTGTTAGGTACATTAGCTACATCTGCCAGTCTTGGCTGAGTGACCTTATGTAGTAGGTATCCTATGAGACCAAGTGGAGCTCTCTCCCTGGTCACCTAAGCCAGGTGCTCCAGCAGTACCCCTTGTGTGGGGGGGGTGTGCCTTCTTGTTGTAGCTAAGCCTTGATGTCTGTTGGCACATCAGTGGGTGGGACCAGCCCTTAGGTTGACTGGCTGTGAGGGTTGGCCTAGTGGATAAGCTTTTCGTGGGGCTTGACCCCACAGAGTAGGAGTCACTTTAATGGGGCTTTGGTGCCAGTGGAGTCCACCTTTCCTCTGTGTCATTTGTAGTGCTTGTTGGGTGGGTCTCTAGTGTGGTCTGAAGCAGGCCACCTGATGTGTTGATTCTGGAGACTTTTGAAAGGGGCTCTAGTGCAACTGAAAGTTGGCCACCATTTTTCCTCCACTTGGGGTGGCCTGGTTGGAGCTACAAAGTGATTTGCAGTTGGCTGCCACTTGTGCTGGACTTAGAGGCACTTGGGAGAGACTACACTGAGAATTGAGGCCAGCTGCCACTAGTGCTGGACTTGGGACCTTTGGTGGGCACCACAATGTGAGCTGAGGCCAGCGCCACTTGTGCTAGGCTTGTGGCCACTCAGTTGAAGCTATGTTCTAAGCTAACACTGGCCACAGCTTATAAGTGTGGGGTTACGTGATGGAATTTACAATGCAAATTAACACCAGTCACTGCTTGAACTGGTTTGGGGCTACTTAGCAAGAGGTGCAGGCCACAATGAGGCCAAACACTGCTTGTTTGTGGGGGAAGGGTAGGCCTTTGAGAGGCTTTAGGAAAGTCCACAGGGGAAGCCCAGGCAGGCTGTGTGGAAAAGCCATTGGAAGTGGCTTGGGCCACTGAATGAGTTGGATGCTGCTGGGTCTCAGGGAATCACCAGGTCAAGGTGAACTACTAGCTGGGTTAATAGAAATCACAGGCTTGGTGACCTCCTTCTTCTGTAAGACTGAGTGGGAGGAGAGTTCAACAAAGAAACATGCCTGCCGACATTGCTGTCTGGAGGCAGCTGCTCTTTCTCCAGCTCCAGCTCCAGTCCTCATCCTGCAACTAGACACTTCAGTTCCTCCCTTTATGTTCCTGTCACTTTTTGAGCTGCTGCCCCTGCACTGGAGCCCAGAGTGAATGAGCTCTGAGCACACAAGTCCATGTGAGGGCCCCTCAAAGACAAATACCCAGGACTCTAGTAGCCCTCCATCTCCCTCAATTGCTATCCTCATGGGTTTTCACAGCCAAATGTTTCAGGGACTTCTCTTTCCAGGCCTAGTGCCCCAGGCCGGGGACCCCAGTGTACAGCTGGTACCCCTCACTCTTCAGGGAGTCCTCCACAGGTGAAATAGTCCTTCGGATTCTTAATTACCACACTGTGGGTGTGGAAAAGCCTGTGTTGCATCTCTGCCACTCCTATCAGTTTCTTTCATGTCTTCTTTATATCCTTAATTACAGGACTCCTGCTAGTCTTCAGGTGGTTCTAATGATGGCATTTCTGTAACTTATTGTAACTGTGATGTGATCGTGTGAGGGGCAAGCACAGCTCACCTACTCTCCCATCCTGACCGAAAGTCTCCCTACAGCTTTCTATTCTTAAAAGTCATTCTGACCAGTCCACTTTCTGGGAATTAACCTTCTCCTCTGGCCATCAATTTCTGCTGTCTCCTGAGTAGGTATGCCTAGTTCCCCAAAGGTCCTGCTCATTTCCCTAGCAAATCAATCTGTCCCCCTAACACAAACAAGTACTTACAGTCTAGCCCGACCTTTGCATATGTCAAAGGGTACTAAGCATCATATTATACAAAGTCTTCTGGGAATGCAAGCACTGACAGCAGCTTCTAAATACCTCCCCTGGAACAGATTAAAAAATTTAGCTTAGCT
>PVKM010034760.1:0-15429 GCA_004027735.1 Carollia perspicillata
ATGTCACTAGGGGTTAAGAAAATTAGATTCATGCTAATCCATAGGACCACCATCATATATGTGGTCAATCTATCTTGACCTTTTGACTGAGTGTCCTTATACAGTTCACAACTAGATATTTTTATTTCTAGTTTGTTTTCTGATGCTTCCTGTTTTTGATAGTTTTTGGGTTGTTTTATTATCATACTGATGTCTCTTTATCTTAATCATTTTAAGCATTACTCTTATCAGTTGTATTGTTTTAGACTCAAGGCGCATATTCTTCTAGTTACTGTTCACTGTCTCTTCCTGATGGTAATTTATTGAATGGTCTAACTTATAATTGTAGATTGTAACTGCATCTTGACCAGCATTTTGTTTTGTTTTGTTTCCATTGGCTTATTTGTTTCTTTATGCAAAACAAAATTAATTTTAGCTGTGCTTGATTACATACTTAAGTTTTAGCATTGACATTGGAAGTGGGGTTCTTTCACGGGATTGCGACAAAAGCATTTACATGGACCCACACGTGGAAGACTGTGGTGAGGCAAGATTTATTCAGGTGGAAATAGAAGGCTTCTTCTGTGTCCCACCTCTGTCTCTCCCAATATGGAAAAAGTCCATTTGTGTCTTGAGCAAGGCCCAAACATAGGTCAGTGTCCAGGGTTTCTGTTTCATATTAAAGCTTAGCACTTAGAAGCCCAGACAACTGCTGAGTGGTCTCAGTCCTCATCCAGATACTTCGTGCCATTCCCAGCTTTTCTGCTATACCCAAGCAGTCTTTTTACTCTGCTTTGCTCCTAGACCAACCTGGTCACTATGGAGAGAATGCATGAACAAGTCGGGTGAGTGTGTGATCCTGAGCAAGCAGGTAGAGTCTTTTTGTTAGACTGGGTTATGTTATCTTAGGAGGGACCAAGCACATGTTTTTAAAAATATTTTATCTATTATTTTTTTAACAGAAGGAAAGGGGGGAGAAAGAGAGGAAGATAAACCTCAGTGTGTGGTTGCCTCTCACATGCCCCCTACTGGGGCCCTGGCCTGCAACCCAGGCATGTGTCCTGACTGGATATCAAACCAGTGACCCTTTGGTTGTCAAGTTGGCACTCAGTTCACTGAGCCACACCAGCCAGATCCCAAGCACATTTAAAAAATTAATCAACTTCCTAAGTTTTCCAGGGCTTTTGATGGGTTGACCCCCACTAGGCAACTGATCTCTTTCCTAGGTTAGGCTGACAGGCCTCTGTGATCAAGCAACTGCCTGTACACGATTTTGCCTTATATTGCACTTGTGCTTACCTCCTCTCCCCCTTACAATCCAGTACTGGAGGGAGGGCAGTGCTACTGGGAAGATTTCCTGTATGACCTGAAAATTAAATCTCTTCAGTGGCAGTCCCCTACAGTGTGTGAAAGAGTCTGTAAACGCTTTAGCTTCCTGGTGTAGCAAACAGGTTCATGCTTCAGCCCATTAGGCTCAACAATGTCCTATTCCTTTTGTTTCCTTCCTATTAATAACTAGCTAACTACCTCTGCTAACATTAGAATCATATGCATGTAATGGACTCAAATTCTTGTTACTTGGATGAGGGTCATTGTGCATGTGCCATCCTGACCCTTAGGTTTATGTCACACTTTATGTCTGCCTGAGTGTGTGTTTGTGTGTACATTTAGGATGGTAAGTTTTGAGTATTTCTTGTTTTCAAATTTCATATTTAAAAAAATTAAATTTAGGTAACCTGTTAACTTAATTATAAATATTAAAACTTTATAACCAGAAATAAGTTCTTAGAAATATTCTCCCAATACTCTATTATATGGAACTAATGACTTGGGAATTAGATGTAAGAGTGAATCACACTTTTATATTCTCTTCTTTAATGCTATATTTTATTACATAGTGGGAATGATATGAATTGTTTTATATAATACATCATTGTTTTTGTATAATAAAAGGTCCAAAGAATAACTAAATGCCTTAGCTTTCCCAATAGCTATTAATCAAACTTAACAGTCATTTATTTTTTTTTTGAGTATTTTTTTATTATGATGAACAATAAACCACTCATTTTGAATATGTACACTTCAGCATATTTTGGTGAATACATACAAATGAAACCATTATCAGAATTAAGATAGTAAACATATCCATCATCCCCCCCATGTTTTTCTCATTCTTCTTTTAAATTCTCCCTCTCATTTGCTCTACTACACCTACCTTGTTCCCAGCCAAACACTGATCAGCATTCTGCTTATAGAAGAGTTTGCATTTTCTAGAATATGTAAATGATATAGTATACATTTTAATATGTATAGGGCTTCAGGTTGTCTTTCTCTGAGTGAACTATAATAATTTGTATCTTTCAAAAGGTTGTTATCCAACTTTTTTAATGTGTTGGCATAAAACTGTTCTTAATATTCTATTTTTATACATGTAATATATGTAGAATCTATAGTAATATGTGTAGAATCTATAGTAATATGTTAGCATGGTCATCCCTGATAATGATAAATTATTTATTTTCATTTTTGTCTGATCAATGTAGCTAGAGGTTTATCAATTTCATTATTTTTCTTATATAACTAGCTTTGGGTTTATCTATTTTTTTCTCTAGATCATCAGTTTCCTCTCTAATCTCTGTGTTATTTCCTTTCTTCTGATTAGTTTGGATACAATTATATCCTCTTTCTTGCATTTCTGAAGGGGAAAATCATTGGATTAAGACACTTTTAATTTCTAATACAGGCTTGTTATGCTATAACACCATTCTCAATACTGCTTAACAACATCCAACAAATTTCTAATTTCCCTTTTATTTATTTTCTGACTCATGAGTTATTTAGAAATGTGCTTCTAGTTTACAACATTTGGGAAATCTCCAGATAACATTTTTTATTGAATTATAATTTAATTTTATTGTTGAATTAGAACATACTGCCTGTGACTTGAATTTTAAAAATCTATTGAGACTTTTTTATGACACAGAATATGGCTTATCTTGATAAATGTTTCATGCACATTTGAAAAGAATGTGTATTATTCTGCTGTTTGGTAGAATATTCTACAAATGTAAACTTATGTCAAGTTGATACTGTTGTCAGTATGTTTCATACCATTAATTATGTTTTGTCTGCTTATCCTATTATTATTGAGAAATAGGTGTTCAAATCAACTACAATTGTGGGCTTATCTATATAACTGCAGTTTTAGCAGTGTTAGCTTTATGTATTTTAACCTCTGTTATTAGGTGCAAATAGTTTTAAGATTATATCTTCTTGATTAACTGAATCCTTTACAATTATGAAATTACCTTCTTCATTTCTGGTACACTCTTTGCTCTGAAGTAAGCTTTTTCTTTTACTAATATAACCACTCCATTTTTTATGTGTTGTATAGATTATGTTTGCCTAGCTTATTACTTTTAACTTATTTTATCTTTATATTTAGAGTGCATCT
Source organism: Carollia perspicillata (assembly GCA_004027735.1). Classification (NCBI taxonomy): domain Eukaryota; kingdom Metazoa; phylum Chordata; class Mammalia; order Chiroptera; family Phyllostomidae; genus Carollia; species Carollia perspicillata. The sequence goes on from PVKM010034760.1 coordinate 3,434, forward strand.
CTGTATTTCTTCTTCGCAACATAGAATTGGATATTCTTCTCTCATCCAGTTTGACATCTCTCCCTTTTAATTGGGTGTTTAGAACACTAGCTATTCAATGTGATGGCTTTTGATATCATCCTATGGAAGTCCATGATCTTACTGTGTTTTCATTTATTCTGTTGTTTCTTATTCCCCTTTTACTCATGTTTTGTCTTCTTTTGAATTAAAGAAGCATTTGTATTGATCCTTTTTTTTTCTGGCTTACAGGTTACAGCTTATCATTTTATTATTTTAGTAGTTGTTTAGGGATTTATAACATATAAGTTTAATCTGTGAAAACTTTAATTCGATGTTATACTTCTGAATGTATACTATAAGAACCTTATGATAGTATACTTTCATTTTTCTTGCCTCGCCTTTACTCCATTTTCATCTTACATTTTACTTATATTATAAATGCCATTTATTTACAAATGCTATGCATACATTTTTATTATTTTGTTTGAATAATTATATTTGAAGGCTGTTAAATAATAAAAAAATATATCTGTACAGATCAACATTTTGCTGAAGAGTTAAGGGAGACTCTGCATATATTCAGGTTGCTTTCTCTAGTATTACCTCGAAAATGCTACCCTGAAACCCCCAGTCTCCAGCTCTGTCTCTTCAACTCAGGAGTTTGCTGAGCTCTGCCTTGGTTTACTCTCCCTGTGCCATAGCCTGGAAACTGTGTAAGGAGGCACACTGATACAGTCATATGGTTCACTCATTTGTTCTATTATATTTTATTTCATTTTATTTTGTCATTGTCATTAGCATGATTAAATATAGAAAAATAAATACATCCCGGTCAAATGACTAGAATATCTTAACCAACCAACATAAATGCGACCTTAGAAATTCTTAGCCCTAGTCAAGAAGTGTAACAATAGCATTCAAAATAATTGAACATACCAAAATCATAGCAAATTAATATAAAACGCTTACCACCTTTTTGTAAAATAATTTCGCTAAAACTACATAAAATTTTTAAAACTATTTTAGGTTTAGCATGAATGATCACATATAGGACTGCCATATGTATTCATATCTCTGAAAATTATGAATGCTATTATTGTTGCAATTTTAAATTATTACCGATAGTTATGTCTAGTTTGTGGCACCTATCTTTATTAAACTTCACACTCAGGGGGCAGCTATTCATTTTTCATTATTTATTTATATACTCTTCATTATTTATTGCTGCACTTTAATAATACTTTCTGTCTCAATTGCCCAAATGTTCCAAACCTGTTCTTTGTAACTATGTTTCTCTTAAAGGGATTTAACACCATTGCAAACCCTTAAAGTAATTCTCTCTCATGATCCAGTATGATTATATTGTTTAATACAATCTTAGCTTGTCATATTTTTATACCTCTTGAGCTTTTAACAACCTATGTCCTATAGCAAATAAGACATATTTCACGCTTATTTAATGTGGTCATCAAAGGGAGATAAGATCTTTATCCAGATGATTTTTAGGTCATATTAAATGTTCTGTAAGATTCTACTAAGCACATATAAGGTCACTATTCCTGGGAGTTATTTATATTCATTCAACTGATACAAGTATGTGTTCTCATGCCATTTCCTTTCTTCCTAAAATACCTCTCCAATGCATGTTTGTTAGCTAGTTTGTTGCTTTGTTTTTGCCTTTCAACCAGTTGGAGGTAACAATGTTTGCTTCCCCTTTATCTTCTGGACTTTGAAAAAGATGATATAAAATTGTAAATATATAATTGTATAAAAAGATATTTCCTTTCCCTTTTAGAAATAAAAATATCATCAGTTACTCCTTGGTTATGATGAATTATCTGTCTTCCAGGTGGATGTTTTGTCAAAGACATGGGTGCACTAAAAATACTCAGCTGCTAATTGTTGCTTTATTTATTTTATATATGAAATGTATATGTTCAAGATACCAAGCTTTATTGAGGACTACTTTAAACATTTGATTAATTTGCTACCTTCAGAAGCTTTCAATTTTTAGCTTCATTACACAAAGGCTATTTTTTAAAGAAAATTTCTAGTGGTGAAAATTAACATTATATAACGAATTATAATTTTTACACTTTTAAGTAACATTATTTATACATTATTGCTTCCCATAGCCACAATGATGCTCTTACCTGTTGAGAGCCAATTCTCCATGGTGTTTCTACACATTTTGTGACTACATTTGTCCAAAAAGCACATCTGTTTGGGTCTAGTATAATCAAGATAAGATCTCCCCTTGGGGCAAATACTGGGCAGGCTTGCTAGAAGCCCTTTTGTAAGATTGGGGCTTTCCTAAATTCAGGGAACCTCCACTGTGACATAAGTCCACTTGGCAGCATCCTCCTGTGCCATGTAACACTGTTTCATGTTTCTTGGGATGGAAAAGGAACTGGCAAGATATAAAGCTCATAAAATGATGATAAAATTCTTTTTCTTTTCCCAAGAGTCTCATGTCTACTGCTAGCCTTTATAAAAGTGCGGCAGGCTGACATATTAGCTTACAAGTAGGATAAAATCTCTGATCTTTGACAGTTGTTAACACTACTATCATTTTACAGGAGAAATAATGGGCTCAGGGAGTGTGAAAAACTAGCTTGAGGTCTTAGAAGCCATTCGTGGCAGAGGTAGAACTTGAACTCTGGTTCTAGGCTTATGTCATAACATAATGCTGTTTCTAGGGAATGGTCTTTCTGCCCATAATTTATTATCTGTTTGTCTATCTATTTATATTTCTTACATTTTCTTTGTATTTTCTTTTATTTTTATGGTTGAACCATACATGCATTTGCTTATTTTAATTGAATTTACTGGGGGATATCAGTTAATAAAATTATATATGTTTCAGGTGTACAGTCCTATGATACATCATCTGTATATTGTATTGAGTGTTCACCACCCCAAGTCTCCTTTCATCACCATTTATTCCCCCTATACCCTCTCCTACCTCCCCCCAAGTCCTTCCCCTCTGGTTATTTAAATTTATGGTCTCCTGCAACATAGATAACCCTAAATACAGTCAGGACTCATTCTGGCAGCTCATTATAATAGTGAACACTTAATCTAGCATAAATTAAATAATATGGATTCATTAAGATTCAGTTCCACCTTACAACAAAACTAACATAATGAGCGTACTTAAAAATATAATAATTATTGTTACAGATTTGTTGTAGCTTTGGTTTTAAAATTGTAGTTTGATTTTTAAATAGATGTTTCTAGAATTTGCAAAGATCAGGGACTGTGGAGATAAATATCAAACACTCTAATTTCCACCACAGCATTTTTCTCACAAAGCGATCTCCCTTCCTCTCTCTGTCTCTCTCTGTCTCTCTCTCTCCCTCACACACACACACACACACACACACACACACACAAATTGTGTTTTCAAACAGCTTACATGAGGGAATCACATCACATAGTAGACTATCTCTCATTGTCCTCATAGTTTCCTTAAGGATTTACTAATCTTACTATCATAATTAGAATTATTTCATAGTTGGGAAAATTGTCTTTGAGGAGCAACAAATGTAATTAAAGTTCTGGATCCAAAGTCAGGCATCAGTTCTGTTGTCACCTGCATCACCACCTGTATGATCGTCATCATGTCCTTTAACTTTGATACTTACTTCATTGTGCTGTGGATGAAAGGTAGATCACTTTCTATACATTCAATAAAACTATTTAATTTTAGCAGATAAACTTTCTTGATTCTGGGTGAAAAATATGAAATCTTTCAATAGGGACATACGTGTGTTATCCTATTACATTACTCTATACGTATTTTGAATAAAATAAGCATTCACTACTATATTTGGTCTTTTTTCATATTGAGGATTTTTTATTAACAATTATATTTATTTATCTTTAGAGAGAGGGGAAGGGAAAGAGAAACAAAGAGAGAAAAACATGGATGTGTGAGAGATAACATCAATAGATTGCCTCTCCCACACCCAAAACTGGGGACCATGCCCTCAACCTAGGCATGTGCCCTGACTGGGAATCGAACCAGAAACCCTAACTGGTTCACAGGAGGGCACCCAATCTACTGAGTCACACCATCCAGGGCTATATTTGGTCTTTTTAATACACTATCTGTGATATGTATATATCCATAATAGTAACAATATTTCATTGCTATTTTCATTAAATATAATACCATTGTATTTTAATACTGAAATTTTATCATTGATTTATAAATAACTTAATAGATATTCAGTGTATGTAATTGAACACATAATTAATGGATTAAATTTAAATTTTTATTTGGCTACACTTTGTACCAGCCTTTATAGCTTAGTGGCTTTTTTGGCATATATATTAATGACAGTACTATGAAAATTGTGTTATTCTTATTAGTATTGCTATTTTAGAGGCCATTAATAAATATTAAAATAAAATGTTTTAATCTTAGGATGAAGGTAACTGAAATGTATATGCCCCTGCTTATATGCTCTTGTGATCCTCCATTTGGGAAATTTGAGTGACATGTGATCACAGGACTTCATTAACAGCACCCTTTCTAAGTACAGGTGACACTCACTTTAACCTAACAGTTCACAGAAGTTGTTACTTGTTACTGACATTTTATTGAGCGATATGTAAGAAACTAGAGTAACTTCAAACTTTAATATGAACCTTATATATTTACCATCATTAATAAATCTTTTTATGGGGGAGGGAGTGATGAGGATAAAATGCAGACAACTATAATTAACAACAATAAAGTAATTTTAAGAAATTTAGAAAAAAAATAAATATTTTAGTTAAGGAAAAATTAATACACATTTAAAAATAACTTATGTTAACCAATGAGGAATTTATTGATATGGTCCCTTAACCATTTAGGTGAGTTTGTATTTTCAAATCAAATTATTTATGCCAATAATTTTATCAATAAAAATTGGTTATTTGAGATTAAGTTCACATTAAGCCACATATATTCTTTAGTAATTCTTTTGTAAAATCCAGTGTAATTCTGAAAATAAAAAAGCATCCAATGCCAAGAGTGAGCTAACACCTATAATTTTTAACACTAGCTTTCACAAAGGCAGTTAGTAATATGACATACTAGGGACAATGGAAATGAGTTTCTGGCAATCTTTTATATCTATCCAGGGAACCAGATTCATTTTTGTAAAATTAAGCCCAAATCTGTGAGCCATTTGGTTCCTTCCACTTACATAGACCTATTTATTACTAGGTTTCCAGGTAAATCTATTTATCTTCCCTATCTCTCAAGGTTTGATTGCTATTTCATTTTGTTTATATGTTTTATTTTTTTTTCTATCCTGATTGTAAGGCTCAGGTTTTGCTCTGGCTACTCTTCTTTTCTCAGTTCTTTTTAACTGTACTCCAGGGGTTCCCCCAGAATGTGGTGAAGCAAGGAGGGAAATTAGGATGACCATAATGACAAGAGGAAGTAACATACAGAATTTGTCTTGAAACTATAGTTGGAATAGAAGGCACACTGTTTTCAACCAATGCATGCTTATTTAGGACGGGGGAGGATTCATGGAGCTAGTGGGGGAGCTAAAACCTCCCTGGTGATGGCTCAGAAATACTCATATTTTCTTTCTTTCTTACTGTTAATCATCAATAAACCTAAAGGCAAGGGATTTACAAGCCAGCAGCTTCTGTGTTTGAATGGAGAAATATGTTTCATTCCCTTTCCAATTCCTCAAACATTCCTTCTCAGATTATATAAATGTATAAATGATACATTCCTACTTTCAAGCAAAGATCATTAATATGTAATAGTAAAGGAACATGTATTTCTTGAATTGGCTGAAGTAGTACCAATCAAGGCCAAAACATTCCGTGGGCTGTTGGTCTTTCACTTCTGTAATTTTGCATGTGCAGATAATACAAAATAAATCCACCTTCCCCTTGTGCTTCTATGAGTGTTCAATTACTCACAACCTTAAATCATCCATTAAAATAATCTTTTGAATTCAAACTTTTAAATCAATTATATAAAAAATGTTACCTCCTCCCATTAGATAGTGATTTGATCATATTTAAGACCACTTTATTAGGCTGAGAATACAAACGAGAGATAACTTATTTGCCTGCATCATGTTCCTCTACAGGACTTTTTCTGTTGCTTGAAAGCTGTGAGAAGCTTTATATATATTCTAAATTTTACCTTTTTTTTTTCATAAACTTTGAGAGACTTAATCTATTGTCTAATGTTGAAGTCGTCATCTTTGCCCAAAACCTTTACCTTTATTTCCACATGAGTGGCCAACTATAGTTAGACTTCATCATTATCATGATCCTACAGCATTTTTTAAAGCTCTTAATATTATGTGATGTGAAGCAAAAAAAGTATTTTGGGGCCTGCTTACGTACTTCTAGGGGAATTTGGTCTTACTGTTTGTTACATACACCTATGTGAATTCTACAGTGTAATTTCAGGATTATATAAAATAAATTTAAAATATCCTATGAATGATTTTATTCATGATAAATTCTTTGCTAATAAGGCCAAAATCAGCTTAAAAAATAAAACATTCTTTCATTATAGTTGAAGGTTCATGGAAATAAATAGGCAACTATAGATGCAATTAAAACAGGTAGTAGGGTCTATGATACCAATTAAAGAGATCCTTCTTTATGTTTGCTTGTTTTTTGGCAATACTGAACAGAACTTGATTGAGACTTTGAGATAACAAAGTTTTCCATAGGTCTCTTAAAATGAAAATAGACCAGATGCTTCAGGGAATGGGATTTATATAATTTCAGGAATCTTTTTAAGAAAACAAATACAAAATTAGTTTACTTCTTCACTTTAAAAAACATGTGACCCATGACAGGTGACAGTGTCACTCAGTGGATTGAGTGCCCACCTGCAAACCTAAAGGTTGCGGCTTTAATACCAGATCTGAGCACATGCCTGGGTTGCTGGCTAGGTCTCCAGTTGGAGGCATGTGGGAGAGGCAACCCAGCGATGTATCTCTCACACATCAATATTTCCTTCCCTGCCTTTCTTCTTCCTTTCCCCTTTCTCTAAAAGTAAATAAATAAAGTCTTTAAAAAAAAAGATGTGACCATCTATACAGAATTGTAAGGCCCCTCCCAAGTCCTTGCAGTGAGGAACCTTGACAATTAAGCTTCATTAGTTTCATGAAAAATACACTTTTGCTAACAACTGCTCCCAGAAGTTTCTGGACCCAAACTTTGATTACTAGCATAGCTCCATAGAGAGATTTTTATTCATTTGAGGACCTTTGCATAATGATTGAATAATGCTTCAAAACAATCTTCTGACATGAAGCTTATTTCATATCATGTACAATGAACAGATCTTTAAAGAAGGTATTCTAAGATGTGTCATCTGTTTGAAAATTATGTCTCACATTATTTAGACATACTCAGAAAATGTCTAGAATGAACAAGTTGCCAGATTGTTTTAAAATAATGTATTTCAGTGTAATCACAGTTTAATACTGTTACTGGAATTCATTACTTTCTGTTAAGGTGGTTATGGAATTACAGAGAAAAACTGCACTCCAACAGGTTAAGGGTTAATGACATTTACTTCTGTAAATAATTTCTGGTATTTATAGCAGTATTTAAATTAAAATGTCCTTTGAATATTACTTTAATGACAATAGACCACTCCACCCAGAATAATTTCACTCCACTTTATGCCATGCTAATATTTTCTGTAATTAAAGAGCTCACTGTATTAGCCCTAAGAACTGCTGCTAAGTCATATGTATAATATATATGCATTATGTGCATAATGATATATAATCTATATGCATATATGTATAGTTATATACATAATGTATGTATGCATACAATTTTTTCATAAACATGCCCAAGGTCACAATTTTGTGTATGCTTGTGTATGTGAAAAAAACATAAAGTTACTAAATGCTTTGGGAATAAAATTCACAATATCTCTGCCAAATATCAAATGACACATTTGTGTGTGTTATTGCAAAGGTCATTTCTTTACAAATAGGGTCCTGGGGGATTATTAACACTAGATGAAGCTTCCTGTTTATTCACTGGCTCTGGGCTTTCCCATTTGCCAACACCACAAAGGCATTGTATTGTAAATGAGAACAGCTTGTGGAGGGTAGTAGTTTAATGTTTTCTGGAAATAGATGAAGACAGCATGTTCTGATATATTTGTAGCATAATTCAGTTAGGAGCTTAGTAAGTATAGGGAGGCTTTATTTTTTTGAATAAGCATAGAAATTATGTTCTTGTGGTGGCATTGTTGATCATTACAAAATCTTCCTAAAGAAAGTAATTATTCATGCTTTATAGGAAACTTCCTTTTTGGAAAGCAATTAGTATTCAGTTAGTCTTGAGATAAACAATATTTACATCAAATACTAGAAAGTTATTTGAAGATTTACCTTATAAATTCTGTGCATTGCCCCACAAAAAGAAGATAAAATAGCAATGATCTTTTAATCATCACAAATCAATTGGTAAACTCTTCTTATCACTATTTAGCTATCTTAGTAAATGTGTAGGTAATAATCATTTATCTGAAAGAAAGGGGGAAGATGTATATCAACTATCATTGAAAAATAAATTAGAAAGGGGGAAGGATAAAATAAACTCCACCCAAATTGCCTGCCAACATATTTTGCTTTCGTATTTTTGCTTATTTTACAAGCCTGACCTACACTTTCACTGCTTAAGAGATATTTACTAGTATCTTTAAGGAAAACTTGAATTATGCTTTATTCTCCACTTTCTCATAGTTAAATAAGGATAATCTAGGAGCTTAGTTATGATATTTATTATAGTTTTAGCACATATCTAAAGTAAAGCCATGAATATGCTCTGGAATACTTATGGTATTGTCTTAAAAATGTGGGCTCAGTGTTTTATGCAATTATTGTTTTTTTATTGTTATCAATTTAAAAAATAACTCATAAGTTTTATACTTGATATTTTATAAAACTGACCTTTGCTTTGTGGTGTGTGGAAGTGCAGGTGTGAATGTGATGTGGGTAAGTGTGTATGCCTGTGTGTGTGTGCGCGTAGTTGCAAATGTCAATGTAAGAAATGTATTGCAACAAAATAATGAAATTTTGGTTATGTCACCACAAACTTGATCTTTTTCAGTTTTAAATGGGACAAAGATTCAATTTATCATAAAAAATAGCAACATGTAATAAAAGTTGTTCATATATAAAGTATATAAAGACATGTTTGAAAATAACTGTCATGTGAAAAATTACTTCTTTGAACACCCCCAAATCTAGAGTTTAGAAAGGGTGCTAGAGAGAGAGGGATTCTACCTGCACCCAAGTCCGGTGGAGGAGACTGGGCGTAGCCAACCAAGGCGGTGAGAGGCTCATGTCTTTTGGGAGAGGTGGTGTCTATGGAAAGCCGGACAGTGACTCAGTGCTGCCGTGGGAGTGCCCAGAGGGACTTCTTAGAAGGGGAGCTGACATGTGCTGGGCAGGGACCCAGTACACAGCTGCCCTCCCAGCAGGGGGAAAGGATTGAGGACGTGGTTTGCTTCCACTGAGTGTAGCTGGGCAGAGAGATCAGAAAGGTGCACATTGAGAAGATTTCTTGGCCTTAGCCCAGTATAGCTGGCAGGGCGGAGGCTGCACAGAGTGAAGAGCTCTGAATTCTGTTTAATGCTAGGGCAGTGGGCTGGGAATTGGAAAAGATGAGCACCTGAGATTATGTACAGCCAGATAGATCTCCTTCCCTGGTGGGGGTTGAACCTCCTGGAGGGGAAGGTTGCACTCAGCCCTTACCTCCTGTAGGATGGAAAGCACCACCAACATGGAAGATCTGCAAAACAGGCAGTGCAGGCTCAAGAATCCTCTGCAGAGTGCATTTCCACAAGACAAAGACAGAAAGAGGAACCTCTAAAGGGACCATTCTGAACTTTTCTCAGGGAGATGAAATGCACTGGTCCCTAGGCAGTGAAATAGGGTTAACTGAGGTCAGCAAAGCAGGGAGATAAGAGATCAGTTCATGAAGCAGGAATCAGGGCCCTCCCAGCTTGGACTTGCACACAAAGCTGCCATCAACGCCAAGCAGGAAAGAGCTGGGCCTCTCACGCAGATTGGCCTGTCTCTTGAAATGAACAACTAATAAACTTGTCTTTGACTTGTATGAGTTGTTAAGGTATTCTGAGTATAAACCTTGATAGAGAGATGATAGTTAGATAAGTGAAAATATCCTAGTCTATGACCTTACTCTTTCCTCTATTACTGATATTGTTAATAAACAAAAGTTTTTTCAGTAGAGTTCCATTATGTTATTATTCTTTTATGGTTATTATCTTTGTGCCCTGTTTAAGAAATCTGCCCTGGCTGGTGTAGCTCAGTGGATGGAGCGTGGGCCTGCAAACCGAACAACCACTGTTTGATTCCCAGTCAGGGCACACGCCTGGGTTGCAGGCCAGTTCCCAGCAGGAGGCAACTGTACATTGATATTTCTCTCCCTCTCACCTTCCCTTTCCCCTAAAGATAAATAAACAAAATCTTTAAAAAAAAGTTTTTGCCTATTCCAAGGTCATGGAGATATTCTACATTTTTTGAAGTTTGATTATTTCAATTTTACATTTATATATGTCATCTTTAATTAATTTTTACATATAGTATAAAATAAAGTAAAATTAATGTGATTTTTCATATATACATATAATAATATACATATAATATACATATAAATACATATATTCATGTTTATATATAGTAAATTGTATATTATATATGAATATTACATTGTATACACACACACACACACACACACACACTCATATGCTTAAAAAAACAAACTCTCTTCTACAGATTGCATTGTCACCTCAGAGGGAGAATATTCACTATTTTACTATTAAATAAGTCAGCTGTAGGTTTTTTTGGCTTTGTAGATATCTTTAATCCCATTTTTACTGAGATGTAGTTGACATATAGCATTGTATTGTTTTAATGTATACAACATAATGATTTGACATATGCATATATTGCAAAGTCATTATCAGATTAAGTTTACTTAACACTCATGAGCGGAGGAGAACTTTTAAGATCTACTCTCTCAGCAACTCTCAGACATACAATACAGTCACAGTGTTTTCAAAGGCTCATTTCTCTAAGGGTCACCAGCATAGACTCTTTGTGTTTGTCGTCAATATTCCTCTGGCAGTAGGTGAGCTATGAGATGACCTATGGGTCTATTTGATTTAAATTATGTATAACCCAAAGGTTCTCACCTTGTCAGGTTATGACTCTGGATTTTATATTCGCTTGAGTAATTCTTATTAATCATTTGTATATATTTATTTTAAACTCACCGTAAGACCCAGTTAAGCTAAGATATTCTTCTCCAGCATATTTAACCATTTTAGAAGATGACCCAGACATTTCTCTGCTTATTCACTATGAAAAGCCCTCTTTGAAAATATTCTAGGATTTCTCTGGGAACTGTGTATTAAACAGCATTCACATCCTATACCCATTACATGGCAGTGTGACAACCCCAAATACCTCCAGCTATTGCCAAAAGTCCACTACAGGGTGGGGGGAGGGGGAGAGGGGCGTAGAAGATAAATTCATCCTTCACTGACAACCACTGAGCTATTTTGATTTTTGCAATACAAATTTTACCTTTTGAACTGTTTATCCCAATATGGAAACCTGAGCAGTTACTTTTTTTTTTACAAACAATATGGTTTTCTTCTACCTCACTTGAGTTTCACTCTTATAACCCCGCCCCATTTTTATACTAAGGCATCTAAATCTTACACTCTTTCCATATGTTATTCTTCACTTTAGGGTGGGGTGGGTGGGGCTTCTATCACCTCATATACAAAATCTTCCAAAATATTCATAAATTTTAATTTAAATACCTTTAGTCATTTTTGCCTATTTAACAAATTTATTCTATTTTTATTCTTACCAAAACAAGAATAATGGTACTCACTAAGAACAGTACATGTACTTAATATATATCCATTTCCATTAATTCTGTATTGATTGCAC
>PVKM010034761.1:0-15451 GCA_004027735.1 Carollia perspicillata
AGCCCAGTCATTGCTGCCATTCGCAGCCTTTCTCAGGCTGTGGAAACGGAGCCAAACTGAGTGCCTTCGGGGTTTTTTGTTGGATGCACAACCGTGGGAGGCCCTTCGCGTCTCCCTGGGGCTGCAGTTCTTTGGCCGCTGCCTCACTGCCACCTGCCTCACACCACCTTCGCCTCCTGCTTTCCTCTCTGCCTCTCCTTCCCAGGTGGCCGACTGGCAGGGAGCAGCGGGGCGTCACGGGGCCAAGTCCCAGCGCCCAGGACGCACCCACATCTGAGTTTTCCGTGACGCACCTGCTGTCCTCACGCTGGCTCCCAAGTAAATAAATGGCCAGATCTTTTCCAAAAGTGGTTTTGACAAAGAACAGCTTAAACCTCCCAAGATGTTGACAATGGACAGTTTATCTTGGAGAGTGAGTACACCAACCCACTTGAAGGGCAAGCGCAGATACAGCCGCCCCTCTGTGCCCTTGCCCTTCTCCATCGCTGTTCTGGTGCAGAAGGAGGGAAAGAAGAAGAGGAAACAAAGGCAGGTCTTCAGCACCGGCTGTCCTGGGGCTGATTAGGATGCTGACCTGTGTGGCAGGTTTCTAGGTTCTCCCCCAACTTCTTGGCTGCTCTTCAAAGGATTTAACAGTGCGCTTGGCAAATAGTGGTGCACAAAGCCGTCTAAAAATAGTGCACTGCCAGGGTCTGAGCTGGGCGAGTGGAAGAGTGGCGAGGGCTGTACTGCGTGAGGCAGACTGAACAAGTTGCTCCTGGGTACCCGGTCTGTGGGGTTAGTCCCTTGCTCCCTCTGGTTCGGGGAAACAATGCAGACACACTTAGCAACACACCGTTGCTCTGTTAAATAACAAAGATAACCGTTTTGTTTAGTTGTGCTCTGGAGTGCTTGCATGTGTTTATGACAGACACATGTACACGTTCTGTTTTCCGACAATCAGACAAAGCCCTTGCCAACCAGGCAAATCTCTGAGCTAGCCTGGTGGAGCCCCGCTCCCCGGAATCGCTGATGTGGCACTGGGCGGTGGCTAATGACAGGTCTCCCGCTGTGCGTGCTGCCCTGAAGGATTGCTGCGGAAGGTGGGGACCAACAGGAGGCTCTGACGATCACTGGGCCCGCTAGGTCTGGCTGGAATTTCGCTGGAAACCATGTGTGTGCAAGCTCAAGCCTCAGCAGGCATTTTGCACCGTGAGAGCAGCCGTGCTGGTCATTGCTGGGCTCTGTGAGGTGCCCGTCCCTGCATCCCCATGAGGACTGCATGGCCTGCCTCACAGGAGACTCGGGCCGGGAGGAGCCTGAAAGAACTTGGTGGAAGAGCAGTACTGTCTGAACCGAAGGTGCCAGGAAAGTAGTTTACGGTCTGGAAGCAGAAGCCACCCCTGCAAAGGTTTTTCAGCTGTGAACGGTGGCTCTTCCTATATGTTTTGGGGAGAGAAATTTGCTCGTACCAAAATACAGTGTGATTATTTCCTTCGTACATAGTTGTCTGTCAGGCAGTGGGGAGACTCTCTTGTTTTAAGGCGAAGTGGGAACCCCTGGGTGAGGCCCTCAGTCTCGGTGGCAGGTCCGTTTGCTCTCAGCAGATGGAAACTGAGAGCGGGGGCCACTCTTGAAGGGGGTGGGATACGCTAAGGAAGTGCATTGCAGGGGGTGAAAACACCCAGCCTGTCCCTTTGGCAAACACCTGTGCCACCCAGCTCTCCTGCCTTTAACTCGATACGGTGCTGGGCCTGGCAGTCTCTCGGAGTGTGTACATTGGCAACCCTCTCTCCCCTGCTCAGGCTCCGTGACTTTGGGTAAGTTACAGAAACTCTTTGACCCCACGCCACCCCCCAGTTTTCTCGGCTGTAAAACAGTAAGAATAATACCCACCTCATTAAGTACATTGTGGTGAGGATTAAATGAGGTCACACAAGTAAAGCATGTAGCCCCCCCGGCAATAAATGGAAGGCAATTCAGCAGCATTCCTGGGCAAAGCCTCCCACCTGCCTACCAGTGTCCTCGTCTCCCTCAAAATAGGTATTATTATCTCACAGGCTGAACACTACACCAATGTCTGATGCCTTTTGCCAGTTACCACCATCCTCCTCATTATTGTCCCGGTAGCTGAAGAATGAACAGCACAGGAAGCATTCAATCAGAATTTTCTGTCACTTTCCTCTGTATTATCAGCTACATGACAGTGCGGGCTACTTCTCCTTGGAGATGGCTTGAAAGGCAACATAAACCATTATTTTGACCATTCTGGAATTTCCTCAATCTGGCTTTTGTTTCTTATGCTAAGGAATTATGATTTTTCAGTAAGATTAATATTTGCTTACATTCCTAAAGAGTCCAGAAAACAACACAAATTTCATCTCTTGTTTGAGACTGAGTTTTTCAGACGAATGTGAGAATATGAGGGAATGGACGTTTTTGGAGGCACATGCTCAGGGATGATGAGCACAGTGAGCTCTGAAGAGCCGGCTTCAGTTATAGGGATGTGAATAGGGAAATAACTTCCAACACCGTGCAAAAACATTCCCCTCCATGTTGGTAAAGTCAAGAAGGGCAGTCCTGACCCGGGCGACTCAGTGGGTTGAGTGTGGGCTTGGGCCCGGCGTGGGGCGTGTGCAAGAGGCAGCCGGTCGATGTTTCTCTGTTGCATCAAGGTTTCTCTCCCTCCCTGCCCCTCGCTCTAAAATAAATAAATAAAATCTGTTTTAAAAAATGTCATGTGAGGTAGCTCTATAAATGGAAAAACCAAACTGCTAAGCAAAATGTAGATGATACTTCTGCTCATAACTACTTTCAAGAGTTGTTTTCAGTGCCCATGCCACGGTGTTCAAAACTTACCCGACAGAGCAGGCTCACTGTGACTGCTGCAGCTTTCAGTGACCATCGCCCGGAGTTAACTGGACGAAGCTCCTGTAAACATAACCGCCTCGGCCAGAACCACGGAACTATTGCAGCTGACCCATTTACAAAATGTGCACATCACTGTACTTAAAAACCACGTTGGAAAGACAAAGGATTTTGAAATTGTCCAAGTTTTATTTTCACTAGCCAACTTGGGTGAATTCCATTACTTTCTCGGCAGAAGGCATAGTCTTGACTCTAAGAGGCTTCTCTTCCCAAAGGGGTAACATGTGCATATACAGCAACTGAAGAATGGCACTTTCTTCTCTAATTCATTTGAGATACGTTTATTTTTTGTTTTATTATGAGCCTGTCTACTTATGTGCTATGTTCTAGGCATTGAAAGAGATTAAAAACTATCCCTGTACTCATGGATCTTGTGCAGAAAGACATGACTTTCGTCTCAACACCAGTCGAGACATTGCCTGTAACTGCCCAACTACATTTAATCAGCTGCTAAGACAGTGGCAGAGATCAATGGCAGAGGTCGCAGAGTCAACACCAGGGCAGGCAGGTGCGGCAGAGGAGTGGTGTTTTGGTAAAGGTAGATGAGGGTGGCGGCTATGGGGTGAATTGTGTCCCCCCCAAATTTATATATGGGAGATAGGGTCTTTAAAGAGGTGATTAAGTTATAATGAGGGCGTCAGGGTGGCCCTGATCCAAAAAGACTAGTGTCCTGCAAAGAAGAGCTGGCTGGGTCAGAGACGCATGCAGAGGGGACACCATGGGAAGACACGGGAGATAGCCACCCTCACACGCAGGAGGGAGGCCTCTGGATGAAACGGCTCTTCAGACACCCTGACCTCGGACTTGTAGCCTCCGAAATTGAGGGAGAATAAATGCCTGTTGTTTAAGCCATGCCCCCACCCCACCCCACCCCACCCCACCTGTGTCACTTTGTGACGGCAGCTCATAGAGACTGGCAGGGTGGCCTCAGAGGGAGAGTGAGGGCTGTTTAGGTGGCAAAAAGGGGCAAGCGGGAGCTGCACATCTCTCTCCTGTTGTTAAATATCTCCTTCTCGTTTGCGCTTTCTTTGCTTACGTCTTCGATCCTATTCTTGCGTGTAGACGGTGGGGAGAAGGGGGACAGAGAAAAGAAAGAGGCTGCTGGACTGGTTACCAGTCTTTTCCTAGGGAGTGTCAGATATGGGAAGGCAACAGAGAGCGGCCATTATAAAAGCAGTGAGCAGCTTTAAAACTAAGGAACAGCATTAAGAATAAGGAACCGTAGAGTGTTTAACAAGATTATTGAAAACCTGAAATTTATCTGCACTCCATAAGGAAGTCTTTATGGCTCACTTGTGGCCTCTTGATAAGTTCAACCTTTATCTTCTGAAGATAAATTCCAATATTATCATTATAGTTATGACTTCTATGATATTTATAACACCCCAGGGTTACCTTCCTGCCACATTATTTTTGTACTGTTGAAATACATTTTTTTTTACAATGGATATAAATGACGTAAATGTAATATGGAAGCATTTATATCAATAGCAAAGACATGGCTGGGCTATTTAGTCAAATAGGACTTGTCACTCAAGCGATTCTTATTACCCATTAAATATTTCCCGGTGATTCCGGGGCTTTCAACTGGTTGAGAAACTCAGGTAAGGAAAAGTGCCAATAGATGAAGACGAAATGCTACTTCTGATCTAAGCTGCTAAAATCGGAGGAAACCACAAAACTCGTCTAAGATATGTTGCCGCCCAGATGTGATTTGTTTTCAGTGGTGACGTAAAAACATGTGAACTTAAGTGACCACGTGTGCATTGTTCTTTCTTAAGGAAAGAGCATGTGTTTGGTCTGAGCTCCTGCACGTACTGTAGTCTCAGCAGTGACTTTAGGGAAATGTGCTCTTTTCATTACAACTTCGCAAACTGTGTTTGGGGTGGGCAGGAAATAGAGTCACGGAGAAAGGTTTTTATACTCTGATGTAACTATTAGAAAAATATTTGTTCTGGAGAACATTTCTTAGTTCAGAACTCTCTTTTTTGTTCTCCCTGGGTGGGAAAGGCCTGGGTGCCCTCCGGGGCCCCTCCCTGGCCAGGCCCGTGGGCTTCCTGTAACAGGTTCCTGCCGTGGGCAGCTTGTAGCCCAGGAGCAAGAGGTGAACACGTGAAACATCTTGAGTGCGTCTCTTCATTTCTCTGTCAATAGCACAATGCTCGGCTCCAGTGAATACTGAGAGGGAGAGAATGAGGAGAGGATATTGGCTTCGTGCACCATTGCTACACTTGGAAACAGGGTCTGCAGGAGCAGGAGAACGCTGACCAAGTTACTGTAGCAACTCTGCTCTGGTATTCTGTTCAACCTTCGGCCCCAGCCATCCCCCTTAGGGCTCCTGCTTCCACAGAGAGCACTTGGCTCCACACAGGGGTCGTGCCTGCCATCCTAGCACCAGAAACAAAGAGTTTTCCAAAGGTGGACAGATACTTCTCAGGGAACACAGCCGAGGCCAAATTCAGGAAGGACTAGGAAGGCCTGCGAAGCACACGGCCTGCCTTATTTGTCCCCGAGGTGGTACAGCCAGAGACCACGTTCATCTTCATGGTTTCCATTTCACTCATGCTAAGGCCCTGTATGCCCCAGATTAATCGGAGTGGCCGTCCCTAGTTCTTCTGCTAGGTTCATCACAGCTGGAATGAGAGGAAGAAACAGAAAAAGAACACCCATGTTGTGTGAAAGAGCCTGGACTAGGTACTGTGGAAGACGCATTTCAGAGGGTCCCCCCAGCCCACAAGGATCCCCTCAGCTCCACTGCTCCCCAAGGCCAAGCCCCTTCAGCCCTCCTCCACCATCTGAGCTCACTACTACCCCCGCCCCCTGCCCATGGCCCCAGCCACCACCCAGTCCTGCCGCAGTAAACTCCTGCCATAGCCAAGACTTTGGAATCAAGTGTGGGATTCTGAGCCCTTGGGGTTGGCGTTTTGGAAAGGGAAGACGTAAACTCAGAAGCTATTTGTGGGCAGTCACAGTCGGTCGTCTCTGTTGGCTTAGAAGAGAGAAAGCTAGTCCTCACAGAAGGAGGGAAAAAACAGATATACAGAGAGAAGCTCCAGGGGCCCCTGACGACTGTTCGTTCCTTGGTTCCAGCCTCTTCAGACGGCTCAGCTGAATTCCTGGCTAAGAATGATGGGATATCACTGTACTCTCACAATTAGTTCTGTCTCAATCTCTCACATTTTTTTTTCCTTACATTAGTTCAGGTTGGTTTCTGTTGCCTGGAATGAAAGGCATCCTAACCAATAAAGCGGTGCACATGCTTTACCATATTTACCGTGATTTCCACAACAGGCCTGTGAGGTGTTTCCAGTCTCTGTTTTACAGGCGAGAGAACTGGTATGAAGCAAGCTGCGTAGGCCTCGTGCCTCGTGCCTTTCAGGGGTGGCATTTGCACTCAGGTTTTCTGTCTTCTAGCTGGGGCTTTCCTCCTTATGCCTTCGGAGGTGCTCTGACAGCTGGAAGGATACTTCCCTACCACCTCAGAGAGGCACTAAAGATTTATAAACCTTGAGGCAACAAAGATTCCAGGTACCACAGTCACCCCCACCCCCGAACCCTAGTTCCCTGGCAGGACACCCGTGTCTGCCTGCCCCTCCCCACGGAGAACACAGACTGTGCATTCTTCTAGGGCTGGAGGAGCTGCTTCTAGGCTTCCCAGAGAGCAGGGGCCCTCCCACAGATGGGGCAAAATCAAATCCAGAAGATTGTACGTCCTCTGACAGCCAGCTGGGTCCTGAGCACCCAGGCTTGCTGCACAGGAAAAGGCCTTCCCTCGTATACAGTGCTCAGAACCCTCCTTCCACCGGAAAACTCGACCAAGGTGGGCCAGGCTGTCCTTTCCCACGAACAGAGGGTCCTTTATCTTTCCACTGAAAGCTGTTTTCCGATTCATTTGGTGATTAAGTATTTGGAACCCATGGGTCGGATCCCACTGGAGAGGTGAGGATGATGCCTGTGCGGGGCCTTTGGCCTGTGTTTGCCCAGGGAAGTGCTCTGGGGCTCCTGCATTTCCCAGGGCCTTTTTGGTACCTGAATATTTGCTTAATAACTTGTCATCTGTTAAAGACATGGACATATTTACCCCAGTCTCCCCACTGACTCAGGTCATTATTAAAGGACCGGGAACAGAAGTTATGCTCCGCCTTTGCATGGGTCCTGAGCCTGTGTGTTGGGCCCAAGTCTTTGGTGCTAGAACTACCTGCCTTCAGGGGCAGGTCCGACAGAGCTCCACAGAGGTGGTGGCTGATTTTTTTCTCAGCGTGATGATTGATTCCGACGGCCATTTCAGGGTCGTTGGAACCACAGTAACCTGGCCAAGGTTTACAAAAGGGGAATAACAGTTATAATTTGGAGAGCTCCCTCCACTGCCATCTCCATCGTTGGTTCTCTCTCCCACTTGGCAAAACTGTGTGGCAGGTGGTGGCCAGTCTGAGGATCCGGATTAGTTGTCCTTATTTCACGGATGGTTTTCTTAAGAACCGTGGGGAAAAGTAGGGAAGACTACGATTAGCATTATGTTAGCCTCACTTTAGTACCAGGCACAGCGTAGTCTCTGCACAGATGTTAAAACAATGAATTACAACAATTGACTGTCAAACGTTGAATAAAAAGGAGAGTCTATGATTTTCAAAGGGATTGAGATAGAAATGGGAAAGGGAGA
Organism: Carollia perspicillata; assembly: GCA_004027735.1. NCBI lineage: Eukaryota > Metazoa > Chordata > Mammalia > Chiroptera > Phyllostomidae > Carollia > Carollia perspicillata. The sequence goes on from PVKM010034761.1 coordinate 7,568, forward strand.
TTTCTTTATAAGAGAATAGCAGCTGATGAAGTAGAAGATGATAGGATTATAACAATCACTCTTTTGCCATCCCACTATAGTATTTGGTCCAGGCAAGAATCATCAATCAATGCTAAAGCCATCGGGTGAAGGGTTGTTGGGAAAGAAGTTATTCACAATCTTCAAGTACCAACTACCAGATCACGTATTAATTACCAAGGGGAAAAGACACCTTATTAGAGAGGAATGTAGAAAGTAGTATTGTAACCAAGCTATTATTCAAAACACCACCTGTAATGGGACAAAATGACATTATGTCCTCAAATGCTGCAGACTGAAATATACAACAGTATCACCTATTGATATTTTGTCAAAATATTTAAAATGAATCTAAGTATAAGGAAACAATCACATAAATTTAAAATCTTAGACATTCTACAAAATTAAAACCAGAATGGGATATCATCAATAAATCAAAAAACAAGTGCTGGCAAGGCTGTGGAGAAAGGGGAACTCTCGTGCACGGTTGGTGGGACTGCAGACTGGTGCAGCCTCTGTGGAAAGCAGTATGGAGATACCTCAGAAAACTAAAAATGGATCTGCCACCTGACCCAGCGATCCCACTTCTGGGAATATATCCAAAGGAACCCCAAACACTAATTCAGAAGAACATAAGCACCGCTATGTTCACTGCAGCATTATTTACAATCCCCAAGGTATGGAAGCAGCCCAAGTGCCCATCAGTAGATGAGTGGATACAACAACTATGGGACATTTACACAGTGGAATGCTACTCAGCCATAAAAAAGAAGAAAATTGTCCCCTTTGCAACAGCATGGATGGACCTGGAGATTATTAGGCTAGGTGAAATAAATCAGTCAGAGAAAGACAAATACCATGTGATCTCACTCATACGTGGAATCTAATGAACCAACTGAACTAACGAGCCAAACAGAGACAGACTCATAGATGGAGAGCAGACGACAGCTGTTGGGGGTGAGGTTAGCAGGTGAAGAGATCAAGCAACAAGGAAGAAGGACTCATGGACGCAGACAACAGTGTGGTGACTGCGGGGGGTGGTGGGGTAGAAGGGGGTTAAGTGGTAATGGGAAAAATATAATGAAACACTTTATTAAATGAGTTTCATAAAAGACAAACCAATTAGGTAGATGGTTCTAGATAAAAGAAGCAAGGAGACACAACCAAATAAAACGTGTGAACCCTGAATGGATCCTGGATTTTAAAAAATTATTATAAAGGACACTTTGGGGTCAAATCAGGAAAGTTTAAATGCAAAGCATACATTAGATGATATTAATCAACATTAAGCTTCTTTGTGTAGTAATGATTCTAAGGTTATGTAGGAGAATGTTCTAGATCTTAGGAGATACATGTTGAAGTATTTAGGGATAAAGTATCATGATATCTGAAATTTATTTTCAAATGGTTCAGCAGTAAAGTTAGAAACACAATACATAAAGTGTATGTACATATGTATATATGTGTGTGGAGAGAGAGAGGAGGAGAAATTGGAGCAAAAAGTTAACAATTGTTGAATCTAACTGAAGAGTATATACTTTCTGTGCTATTGTTTCAACTTTCTGTGGGTTTGAAAATTTTCAAAGTAAGTTGCAGGGGGGAAAGAATTAGGAACACATGGACTTCCACTGTACAAATGAGTCAGAAAGCCCAGGCACTTCTTTTCCTGACAGATGAGAGAAACTGGAAAGTTAGGCAGAATAAACAGGCAGTTTCATCACAAGTCGAAGGGTCTTCAAAGCCTGTATTTAGACTGATTCTGAGAAATAATCTGTGAGAAAAAGTTTTCTCATTAAAAAAACTTAGGGAAACAACGCACGTTCTATCTCCCTCTTGCAGACTCGCAATGAATGCTATTTGAACACCAAGGCCCTGAGAAAGAAGTGTGTTTAATTTTGTGTAATGTCATGATTTCTAAACTTATTTGACCATGGATCTCCCTTTTAAAAATGTTATCTCCATTCATTTCCTCAGAAACAGGGTTTCCCAGAATAGATCTAGAGCAGCTCTGATCCAGCTCAACCACCTCGTTTTGCAGGTGAAGGAACAAGTGCTCGGACCAGCTGAGATGCTCAAGGTCACGGAGGAATAACTGAGCCAAGAACTCAAGTCTGGAGAAAGGTAAAGGCAATGCTCATTGGTGTTCACAGAGAAGGAGAAAGCGTGTCTTGCAAAAATCATGTGGATTGAAATATTTAACACCATTTCAACCAACGGAAACCCTGTACGTTATCCCAGTTGTAGATGTTCTGCATTTAGGGCCTGTTTTGCAAACGTAACACCTTTGTTTATAAGCATGGAGACATATGTCGTTTGCTCCTAATATTATACCATGCGTGCAAAAGTGAAATGTCTTTTACATACAATGCTAACTTGTTTCGTCCAGTTATGTGGACTAGATATTACATGGAATTGATAGAATTGTCCTGTCTCAAGTTATACCATTTACTCTAACTGTTGTGAGAGGCTAAGAAGGAAAAAAGCCCCAAGTGTTCTTGCTTTGCAAGTCAACCACGTGAAGAGCATGCATCTTCCTTAAAACTACACGATCTCTTTTCTGGTCCCAAGCAGATCTGCCCTGGGCGCCCTGGGCTCAAGCTGCCGCCGAGCCCAGCTCAGGCTCAGAGGGCTGCAGTTTGCATTCCGAGCATGAGCACCGCCCTGGTGCGGGACAGACAGTCTCAGTCAACAGCTGTCAACTCCCCTTGTGAAGGCGCTGCTTCGCCTCAAAACTGGCAAAGAGAACTGAGGGAGTTCCCTTCCCTTTATGGCTTTTATCTCTCTGAGTAATAGGGGATGATGCTTAAAGCAGGCAATTCTCGAGCAATAAATCCGACTGGGAAGAAAGCAAGGGGAGAGGGAGGAAAATTACAATGTAAGAAGTTTCCTTTGTTTACGACGTTTAATTGGGTTTCCACACATGAATGGAGAAGCCTGAGTTCTCTCCCAGGGTGATGGGGAAGGGAAAAAGGTGGGCTTCCACCGGCTGTGTGCTTTTTAATGTGCAAATGAGTCAGAGCCTTTCCCAGCCCAAGAGAGTTTATAGTTCTGAGTCCAGGGCCAGTGTCTCAGTGGGTGCACAGTAAATATTAATTGAAGAGGGTGATGGCTTGGCAGAGTGGGCTTAATTACATGCTCTCAGGAACACCTCTAGGACGTACTGAAAGGTCACCCCATCTCTTGTCCCAGGGGCACTCCCCGAGTGACCCCTTCAGTTCATGAGAAAGGTCTCAGTGCTCTCATTTGTCATCCACCTCATCTCCTTCCCATCCCACTCTGCCTTCCGCACGCAGAGGCTGATCAGAACAAAACAGGGAAGGGTAGAGACACCAGCTACTGCAGCCTCACTTCCTGTGTGGTCTTCTTCCAAGGAATACTACAGGCGCCTTCCTTGAGTTGAAGAAATAGGCCGGAGAATCAGGTAGGGGCAGTAGCAAGGAATGTGGTGTGGTCAATTGTTATCATCCCTAGACGAAGCATTACACGACTGTGCCTTCTGTAGCGGACTGTGCAGTTTCTCCACCTTTGAAGTGAGGTTTAGGCATGTGAGTACTTTGGTCGGTGGTATGTGGGTAACCTCAATTCTACTTCATCTGAGCAGAAGCTTTACATACAAGCCTGCTATGGACTGATAGTCTACCGAAAATTCACATGTTGAAGCCTCAACCCACAAAGTGATGGTATTTGGAAGTAGGGCCTTTGAGAGGTAAATAGGTCACGGGGACAGAGCCCTCATGAATGGGATCAGTGCCCTTACATAAAAGGTGGCATGAGAGAGATGATCTGTCTCCCTCAGACATGTGAGGATAGAGTGAGGAGACAGCCGTCTGCAAACCAGAAAACAGCTCTGCTCTAGACACTGAGTCTGCAGGTTCCTTGATCTTGGACTTACCAGCCTCCAGAATTGGGACAAAGTAAAGTTTGCAGGTTAAGCCATCTGTAACAAAAGCACCACAGTGTTTTTGTTATAGCAGCCTGAAGTAACTAAGACAGAGCCATTGTGTGTTTCCACCAACTGTTGTTCTTTTCTCGTTGCCATAAACATCGCATGTCCAAAAATGCACTGCTCTTTCAGCCTGGATCTGGAATAAAGAAAACATGAGGCCAGTTTTAATGCAATGTCTTCTTCCTTCCAGATCACACAAAAAGCCTTTGTAGTTCTGAGATTTGGGGGGTTGTTTGTTATAACAGCAGAGCTGACTAATTCATGCTGTTCGAGGGGAATAGGAAGATGAAGTTTGGGATTGAATATCCTATCAGCCCCGGTCTCTACACATCAGGCTGCCAATCTGTGATGAATAATAAAAGCTCCTGCAGCCCTTGTACTTGCTGTTTTGACAGTGTCTCCACCAGAATCTTTGAATTAAATATAGCATAGTTGTTGTGTAACATGACCTTCCAACTCCTAACAGATCAAGCAAGGGGCTGTTCTATGAGGGTGTGCCCTGCAAGGCTGGAGAAGGCCTGGCTTTCTCCAGCGAGCCTCACAGAAAGCACTGCACCTTTCACTGCTGTGAGCAGCGATCCAGACGAACCTCCCGGGAGGAGCAGAGGGGCCCGTGGTAGAGCAGCACGACAGCCCACATGGCTCTGACTCCTTCGTCCTTTGCCTTAGTATACACAGTCTTTCCCCTTAGCACATGCCTCCTGTAAATTACTATTCAATGCTGCCTTAGACTGATGTCCTACACAGGGGGAAAACTACCTAAAAATAAATATTCATACACGTGAGTTCATTTATAGCTTCCTGTTGTTATTAGGGGTCGTTATCTGTTGGTTTAGGTTATGCCTTTGTGAAGATGGTTCGATGAAAATATTGACTCACGCAGCCGTCTTCAGGAACCTTGAATCATAAAATCCTTACGTCCTGGTGAACTTTAAGCAGGTTACCTCATGCCAGTAGATTTTGATAGCTATCAGAAAATAAGGAGTTGAAACCAACGGATGATTATACCTGACAATAGGAATGTGACTGTGAACATTAAAAACATGCTGCCCCGACCAGTGTGGCTCAGTTCGTTAAGCATCAGCCTGCAGAAGCGAAAAGTCGCCGGTTCGATCCCCAGTCAGGACACATGCCTGGGTCACGAGCCCGGTCCCCAGTCGGAGTGCGTGTGAGAGGCAACCAGTCCATGTTTTCTCTTTCATGCCAATGTTGCTCTCCCTTCCCCTCTCTCTAAAAATACATAAATGAAAAATAATAAATAAAAATATGCTAACTCTTGTCCCTGTTTAGAAATATTAGCCTAGATCTTCTTGTGACATATGTGTATGTGTTTATAGTCTATTTTTGTAATAGGGTTAAGAAGACAGCTCCAAAAATATCACCGTCCCCTTTGACATTTACCGGTGAGAGTAATAATGTCGGAAGCATTAGTATACCAAAGACGTACGGAGATGCTGCCTGAAGTGTATCTTCGGGCTTTATTTTGAAAGAATTTGATATATACCCTGATTCCTGGCCTAATTTTAATTATATTTTAGATCCAATTCCTATATACAGGATGGGACTTGGTTGAGGTCTGGGATCTGGTCCTATTCATTTTTAGTAGGAACTTGCATAAAGCCCAGGAAATAGGAGGACCTTAAGAAATGGTTCAGTTGCCCCGGCTGGGGTGGCTCAGTGGACTGAGTGCCAACCTGCAAACTGAGGGGTTGCTGGCTGGATTCCTGGTTGGGGCACAGGCTGGGGTTGCGGGCCAGGTCCCCAGCGGGAGGTGTGTGAGAGGCAACCACACATTGATGTTTCTCTCCCTCTTTCACCTCTATCTAAAAATAAACAAATAAAAATTTAAAAAATGGCTCAGATGGACAGATAGAATGGATGGATGGAGAGGTGCATGACAGAATGAACAGAAGACAGATGGGGATCCTCTCCTCCCCCAAAATAAAATAAGAAACACTGTAACTGTTTTTATGTTGATATTAGTTTAATCTATGTCCCCTGTAATTGGTTTTATGTTAATATTAATTTAATCTCTTTCAAAGAGAGGCATACTTTCCTTTAATATGAATAAGAAAAATACAAACTAATATAAATCAAACTAATATAAAACTAATATAAATATAAGCGGTTGTGAAAACCGCTATCATCACGGTTGACGTTTCAGAAGGCTGACCTCCAGGCAGGTCTGTAAGTGCCCCCTTCGGCGGCTCTCCTGGAAGGGAGGGGTAATTTTCTCCATGACCTCAAAGGTCTCCCTTGAGACCCCTCCACAGCGACCCCACGACCCCACGACAAGATAGGGTGTCATCAGCAAGGCAGAGCATCTGGTTTGGACTTCCTCAGTGATTCTAACATAGTCACAGGGTGCGGACAAAAGTTTCTGTCATGTCCCTGTAACCCCTTTCACAAGGAGAAGCAGGAAAAGTCAGCACAGAATATGGTTTCCCTGGTGGGGTTTGAGGTCCACAGCTGTCTTAATGAGAGGCCAGCGGCTCCCATGGCCCTATGCCCGTCAGGTTTTAATGAGCAACTATTTGGTTTATACTTAAAAATAAGAACCTTTCAAAGAAAATTGTCATTTCCCTCCTTCGAAAATCTTGTATTGTCCTGGTACTCCTCTCCAGCTGTTAACTAGTTCTGTAGCTTTTAACCCTAACCACCAATCCATCCTCTTGAACTTGACTTCTCCCTTAGTTTTCATAACTTCACTCCCTTCTTGTTTTCCACCTGTTTCTCACACCATTCCTGCTCACAGCCCACCGCTGGACCCTGCCCACTGTTGCCTTCCTTAAGGGCCTGTCTGCAGCCCTCTCCAGTTTGGACTCTAGAGCCCTTGCTTCAGTGCTCACCCACTCCCATGGTTTTATTTATTTTTAATTTTTTTATTTTTTAATTAACTTATTTATCTTTAGAGGGGAAGGGAAGGCGAGAAGGAGAGAAACATCAATGTGTGGTTGCCTCTCATGCGTTCCCTGCTGGGAACTGGCCTGCAACCCAGGCATGTGCCCCAACTGGGAATCGAACCACAGTTGTTTGGTTTGCAGGCCCGTGCTCAATCCATTGAGCTATACCAGCCAGGGCCCACTCCCATGGTTTTAATTTTCACCTCCATACTGGCAACTTCCAGCTCTACACATCGAGTTTATTTAGTTTTATTTTATTTTATTAATTTTGAGAAAGAGAGAGACATCAATTTGTCATTCCACTAATTTGTGCATTCATTGGTTGATTCTTGCATGTGCCCTGACGGGATCGAACTCAGACTTGGTGCATCAGGACAACACTCAAACCAACTGAGCTACCCCGGCCAGGGCTTCTGTATCTCTAGTTCTGATCTCTCCTCAGCTCCAGACCCAGTATCTATGTCTGGATACATACCACCTTAAACTTCTGCTGGACACCTTTTATTTTCTTTGGTGGACGCTCCCTATCTACTCCCCATGCCTGAAATTGGAAAGCCATTCTCCCAGAACTTCACAAACAGTAAACCAAGACGTTAAACATCTCCAAGCTTATCTTATGGTAACCATTATGCTGGATTCGGGGGATGCAGAGATGAAAAAGACATTTCCCACCAGAAGGAACTTGCACTGTAAGGAGAGAGGGATATAGGCCATCAAAAAATGACAAACACAGAGTGCCAGTGATACTCAAGAAATAAAACACTGTGTGAGGAGGAGGGGCAGGTTGATACTGAGTGAGGACTTCAAGAAGAGGCAGCCGCAAGCTGAGCCTTGAAAGATGAGTAGAAATTTCCTCAGTAAAAATGGGATAATGGAAAGGGTAGTATTCCAAAAATGGGAAGTGTGAGCAAAGGCACTGGCTGTAATTGCACAGCTTATTTCATTCATTTATTCTCCTAGCAGGAGCTCAGCAATTGGTCCTAGCTCAGAGGAAAGGGAATAATGTGATGTACTAGT
>PVKM010034762.1:0-15437 GCA_004027735.1 Carollia perspicillata
CCACACTGTCTCCTACAATGCTGACTCTGTGAGCTGTAGAAAAATTATATTTCAGTACATACCTGCTTCATGAATCTCTTCCTTCCCAGTATAAGAGGAAAACACCTGTCTAGAAAACTTGTACTGTTGCTCTCGAAAATTGTTCTGTAAGTAGTCCATCAGCATGACGTAACCAGACTGTTGCATTGTAAGAACTTCGCAAAAAACAGCCAACTAAAAAGAAGATAATTTAATATATAACTTAACATAGCTGTTTCAAGGGCAGGAGTAAAATGCTTTAAAACATATTCTGTAGTAAAACTTAGAAAATCTTTTATTTACGTCCCTTGAAATTAGTCCATTCGTTAGGGTTTCCAAGATTACCTGGCTCTCAGAGATGCTAACGGCATCTTTAAAAACGATCCAGTCAACAGTGTCTGTGCAGGGAGGGGATGTCAACGAGCCGTTGTAAGTGTAATACTTGTCAGTTGAGTTTGGCAGAAGGTTCAGCAACATGAACGAATCTAATGCAGCCTGTTTCCCTACAAAATAATAATACACATCTCAACTGGAGCCCCAACTCTGCAACTGAATGTTCTAAACTTCTATGAAATGGAGATATACATATGCTTTTCATTTATGTATATAATCAGAAATCAAATTTTATTACATGTTTAATCAGGAATGAAATTATGTTATTTATTTCATCTGTAATGAAGTTTTGAGGGTGTTTTGGATATGTTTCAGAAGTGGTGATAAAACTGGAATACTCCTAGTTTTCTTACGTATGTTACTAGGTAGTGTTAGATGCTTCATCTTTATGATAGGATGATGCTAGAAGCATTAGTTTATATATAAGAGATATTCAGAAGCCACATGACCATTTCAATAAATACAGAAAAGGCATTTAATAAGATTTAATACACTTACTGGAAAACAAAAACATAATCATATTCTGATGCTTATCTTCAAAAGCCCATAATAAACATTATAATTAATGATGATTTATGGAAAGATTTTCCCTGGAAATAAAAAATGAGACAAGGATATTCTACTATCACAATTTTTTAATTCTTAAAAATAAATATTTTATTTATTTATTTTTAGAAGGAGAGGAAGGGAAGGAGAAAGAAAGGGAGAGAAACATCAGTGTGTGGTTGCCTCACACGTGGCCCCCACCAGGGACCTGGCCAGCAACCCAGGCATGTGCCCTGACTGGGAATCGAACCAGTGACCCTTTGGTTCACAGGCCACACTCAGTCCACTGAGTTACACCAGCCAGGGCCCTATATCACAATTTATATCCAACACTGAAGTAGAAGTCTTGGCCAATGTAATTAAGGAAGAACAAAAATTCATATAGACTGGAAGAAATAAATGACAGCATCATATTTGGCAAATAATGTGACTGTGCATGCAAATAAAAACTATTAGAATAAAAACAAACTATTAGAATCAATAAGTGTATTTAGTAAAGTCACTGTGTAAAAGACCAATGTACAAAAATTTATTCTATTTCTATATAACAATATCGAAGATTAGAAAATAAAATTTAAAATAATATAATAACAACAAAATATCAAATACAAGTAAATCTAATGACTCATGTGTATGATATCTATATTTAAAATTATATAATTTTCTTGAAAGAATTAGATAAAATCTTTAAAAAATGAAAAATACCATGTTTATGAGTAAGAAGATTTATTATTGTGAAGGTGTTGACTTTCTCCAACTTAACTTATGGAGTCAATGAAATCTTAGTTGAGGTCCCGGGAGGGTTTGTCTGCTTGTGTGTGTGTGTGTGTGTGTGTCTGTGTTTGTGTGGTGTGAACTGACATGCTGATCTTAAAACTTAGTTGGAAATACAAAGAAAAGTTAGGTGAAGAGATTAAGAAGTGCAAATCGGTAGTTCCAAAATAGTCATGGGAATATACAGCACATGGAATTAGGCAATAATATTGTAATAACTACATATGGTGCCAGGTGGGTACTAGACTTATCAAGAGGAGCACTTCATAAGTTACATATGTCTAACGACTATACTATACATCTGAAACTACTATAATATTTAATGTCAACTGTCATTGAAAAAAAATTTAGATACCTTCAAACAATAATAAAGCTGGTGAATTTTCACTATTAGATACTGAGGCCTACTGTATAAAGCTGTAGAAATCATGATGGTGAGAGCTTTATGGAAAAATAGACAAAAGGCACATGGAAGAGGACAGTCCAAATTGTTACTTGATTGTCACTTGACTTATGACAAAAAGTTACTCTGTAGTTGGAATGGACTGCCTTTTCAATAAACAGTGCTGTATCAATTGAATATCTTCATGGATAAAAGCAAATTTTGATTTGCTACATTGTACCAAATACATTGCACAAATCAGTCATAAATAGATCATAGACCTAAATGTGAAAAGAACAATAAAGTTTTAGAGAAAAAGAGATAAAATTATCTTTATAATCTTACAGTATACTAAGATTTTGAAATGGCACACCGAAAGCATTATCTACATAGGATAAATGATGAATTTTAATACGTGGTAGCCAGGATCTTTCATCAATAGTCACTATTTAGAGTGGTAAGAGAGTAAAAAGGCAAGACGAAGAGTGGAAAATATATTCTGGAGTACACACACACACACACAATACAATAATGAATATTAATTTAATCTTGCTAGAGATACAAGTACATACAACTTGTATTTACAGCAGAGAATTTCTACAGGAACAGCGGTAGAGCTTTCCTCAGTGTTTCATCTGGCTTTAGAATCCTAAAACAATCTGACTTACCTGACTCCTTAAATAGCCCCATTTTTGTTTTACATCTTCTCAGTAGCGTGTCCCAGTAGCACTGCCTTGGTCGTTTAGCTAATCGTGTGCCAGTCCTCACTCATATAAGCAGCGATGTGCTTCCCAGTGAGACATGTGTATAACTCGCTCTCCCATCCTCGTAACTGCCCAGCCCGGTTCATGTCCTCTGCTCCAGCTAGTGATTTAGGTCATTAAGAAATAGTCCCCAAAGCCAATTTAACCTAGTCTAAAGGTAGCACAGTGTAAGGCACCTTATTCACCTTTTATTCATAACATCCAGGAAGCATTAAAAAAATACCAATGTCCAAGGCCCCAACTGGACTATTTAAATTCAAATCCCTAGTGGTGGGTGACTGAGCATCTGCATTAAAAAAAAAAATGCTCCAGATGATTCCAAAATGCAGCCAGGGTTGAAAACACCAAGTGGAGCAAAACCTTTGCAAGATTTAGTCTTTTTAAATCCTACTTTATTCATTATAAAATGAAATGACTGGAATAGATGATCTTAATAGTCTATTCCAGCTCTAAACTCTATGAAAATACTAAGTATACCCAGAAAAGAGTAAAAAAAATATTTCCACTTCAATTATTGAATGCTAATTTTTCTGCAATTCAGAAACATTTGAAGGAAGGATGATCTTAATAAAGCTATTGATAACTGCTTCAAGTCTGAATTTAAGAGTGAATGCTAGGAATAAAATCTATTTGATGGAACTGATAGTGTTGGGCATATACAACCTAAATCTACTTTTAATCCAATAGAAAGTTCTATCTCTGTTTGGCTGATGGATTAATTAGTAACTTCCAAAGGATGTCTTCCTCTCCGCCAATGTCAGGATGACATTATCGATATTCAGACTCAGATTTAAGTTCTTTGAAATAGAAAAATGCTTACTTTTGATAAGTGAATATTTTCCATTTTCAGATTTATGTTTTTCATACATGAAATTTTTGTGATGAAATCATCTCCCCTTTAAACATCACTGGACTAGATTTTTTTCCTTTTTCTCTGAAGACAAAATTTATCTTCAAATGTTCTGTGGAAATGTGGATGTGAAGCAACACTAATTGAGGAAGGAGGGATACAGAAATGGACTCATTGCTAAGTTAGGTGGGAAATGAAATAACACAAGGAGACCAGGTCAGGTCTTTTTAAAATGCATATTTTTTAAAATGCAGATGCTCAGTCACCCACCACTAGGGATTTGAATTTAAATGGGCCAGTTAGGGCCTTGGACATTGGTATATTTTTTAATGCTTCCTGGATGATATGAATAAAAGGTGAATAAGGTGCCTTACACTGTGCTACCTCACTTAGACTAGGTTAAATTGGATTTGGGGACTTTTTCTTAATGACCTAAATCACTAGCTGGAGCAGAGGACATGAACCAGGCTGGGTAGTTACGAAGATGAGAGAACAAGTTATACACATGTCTCACAAGGAGACCAGGTCAGGTCTCCTTGAGGTCAGGGAAAAAAAGGTAGCAAGGTCTGAAAGGGGATGAGAGAGAATTTTCTTGAAATAGGAAAAGAAATTTGAGAAGAACTAAAAAGATAAAGAATCAGAAGACAGCTTTGATTTCTCCTTGCCCCATCTCAGGATGGAATCCATTCTTCCTCCCTCAGAGCCTCAACAGCACTTGTTTAGTCTCACGAATGTGTTAATTTATGAATGAATTTGTATTGTTTCTTTTTTGAATTTGTGTGCATGTCCTAAGTTTCTGTCTTGGATTTCTCAAGACTTTTCCATTGTGATAGTGCCTTTCAATTACACAACCATTTTATGAGAAAACTGAATTAAGGTGGGGCTTATTTGTGGCTTACAAAAATATATGTTTATCTGAATTACATCACTATTGTTAACGCAAGAGTGAATCACACCTGAGCGAAAGTTGATCTATTTGAGAACAATCATTCATTCACTCAATCAGTACTTCTTTGAACATATAAACAAGTGGTTAACCAATCAATCAGATCTGTTTTCTGTAGGAGGGAGAAAGATGAAGACGTTGAGAGGTAGTGAGATAAGTACCACAACATGACCAAGCCCTAAGGAAGAACCACTAACTACTTGAAACCAACTCGTATTACTTAGGACAATGAGCTTCAGATGGAGCTATATTAACACTGCCTGTGAGGATTTTTTCAATATAGACATTCCTGGGCTGAATTTGTGGCTAAGAAAGCAGCACAAGTCATGCTAATGAGAATTCCCATCTGAGAATTACTAATGATGCTATCTGAGCTGTGTCTCTTCCTTGCAATTTGAAAGAGTTCAATGAACAGTTCTCTTTTCTTTGTGGGCTCTGCTTGGAAATTAGTAATATGCTATCTTAGACAGCTGCTGTATCACCCTCTCTCTCACTACACCATGGACAAGACGAACCTAACATAGAGGAGGGATGGTGTGCAAAAGAGAAAAAAAGGTGGGGGTAAGGGAAGTAAAGAGAAATGGGTTTGTGTCTTATAGGAAAAAAAAAAAGAGCAACCAGCCACATACAATAAAATAGATTTTATAATCTGCATGATGATTGAAAAGTGTGTGTTTCGGATAACTCACATTGTATGGAGAATATGGAGCAGGATTTGGGACTTTGGCTGTAGTTCCAGAGTCACTGACTAAGGACAGGGATGGCCTTCACGACTCCAGGTTCCCAGCAGCAAGGGCTGGGAGCAAACATGAGGAAGACTGCAGTTTATGAGGCACGGGAGGATTTTCTAGACTAAAAAATGGATTTAATCCAAGAACTCTCAAAATGGAAGTACTGAAGTTTAGGAGGGCTTCACTTATTCAGTTCAAACAGACCGTATTTAACAACTATTCAAATAAAATTACAACATATTTCCTATGTGTTCTGAAATGTGTAACTAATAGAAACCTCCACCACATAGTGGAACAAATTGTGTGGAGAGACTAGGATCTGAATTCTGGTTTTACCACTTACCAACCATAAAAATTAGGTGTCCTTGCTGAGTGTATCAAAACATTAAGTACTGAGTGGGTGAGCTGGAAAAAGGGAAGGGAGTAAGTTGGTGCACAAATAGCAGGGTAGAAAGACAGAAGGTAGATGGACAATAGAGGGCAGACTAGTACATGTTCCCAGCCAGTCAGAAAAATAGCTAATATATATACTAGTTCCGCTAATGAGGTAAGAGCCAGGACACAGACACAACAATGCTCTTAGGGAATCCATCTTCTCAGGGAGCGTATTCTGTGGCACCAGTGGCTCTGATGGAGCACATCCCTCAGTGGCTTGCAAGTAGTAGATATTAGAAAGTGAACTTTAATCAAAGAACATGAGCAAATTGGTTGCTAAGCTCATATGGGCACCCTTCCAGAGTCCCTCTGGAATAACAGAAGAGTCTTCGAGAGAAAGCGGCCTTAGAGGCCCAGTTGCACAGTCAGTAACAATCCAGTGTCAGCGTCACTCTTGTCCCCATTGGCTGATGCAAAACCTGAGAACATTCAGAATTCATTTTACATACAATATTAAGTGTAGAAATTCACGCTAGCTGCCTTCTTGTGGTCTTGACAGTATCCACTAAGTGAGAAAAAAAATGAAATGTGGCCCATGGCACTCAATGTTGAATTTTGCAATCTGGATGGAAGGAGATACCAGCTTCATCTTGCATTTGATTGCACCTTTCAAAAAATTTTAAAAAATGAAAGCCACACTGCAGGAATTCATATACTCCTGATTTCTCACATATTCAGACAATTCAGGCCTTCACATGTAATTGACCAAGATAAATCAATCCTAGGCCAGCTACTCTCAAGAAAAGGGTTTAAATAAATTTTGTGTTGGGTTTCAAATTTGCAGTTTATGAAACAGGAATTATCATCATTTTATGGATAATTCAGGACATTAATACTTCATGTGTGAGTGACTAATAAAAATAAAATAACAACATGTTTGTTTTCTCTTGCCAAAGTTAAAAGCATATGTGACAAATTACAAAAGCCATGAGAAAGCAGAAAGAACACTATCAAAGCATATCACATCTTGTATGCAAGCAATTACCTCCTTCCCAAACTCTTATTTTGTCATACCGGTAAAGCTTATTAAGGAAACCGCCAGGGTATAAATTTTTAACTTGGGAGAAATTTCTCTTCTGACCTTAAAGCATGATTTTTATAAAATCAACTAATTTCAAATTATGAATTAGAGTCTTTAACAGATGTACAATGAAAAGACAGAATAAATCTTGATTTCATCACGGAATTAGATTATTTTCAAGACTAAAAAAGAAAACTTCAGCTTTGTACTTCCATTAATGTTTTATGTGAAAAAAATTTAGGGATAATTGTTCTTTAGTGTAAAAAGTATAAATCATCAAGTGTGAAAATTGAGGCTTTGCTCCTTTGTTCTTTTGGAACTACTGATTTTTGTAATATTGTGAACATTCATATGCATACAAATCTGGGAAGGGATTTCACCAAATAGCTTACCAAAACGACTAACATTTTCAACTCCATCAATAATTGCTTTGTAATCCACATTTTCTTCTATTCCAACCTGTTAAAAATGACATTTTTAAAAATGGAATAAAATATTTGATTAACTGTTCAGTTAAATATAAAGATTAGTGATATCCATTTTAAGTTTTCAGAAGGAATGTCTTCCAAATGTTCACTTTTTTCTCACAGCAAAGTAAAAACAAAACAAAACCTCTTAAATTTTTAAATTTTCTGCCCAGGAAAGTACATTTTAAAATGTCGTGATTCATAGTCACGAATCATTATGATGGTTTGCATATACAAATACACCAAGCGGTGCTCTCAGAACAGTTTGGTCCTGCTGGAAGTGAGGTGCCCAATAAACGAATACAAGAGTCCTCTTTCAACTTCCCAGACAAGGGGCTGTTCACTTCAAAAACAGCCAACAGTTATCATTGACTTGTGAGCTCTTCTATTTGTTCCAAAGTATGTTTTGATATTTCACATCAATACTTCATGTGACTAAAAAAGGAATTAAGTTAGTGTGTTAAATCTATGTATAATTATTACCTCAAATAAAATGGATAAAGCTCTTA
Organism: Carollia perspicillata; assembly: GCA_004027735.1. Classification (NCBI taxonomy): domain Eukaryota; kingdom Metazoa; phylum Chordata; class Mammalia; order Chiroptera; family Phyllostomidae; genus Carollia; species Carollia perspicillata. The sequence goes on from PVKM010034762.1 coordinate 7,837, forward strand.
TTTTTCCTTTTCCTTTAACTGCTTCTTCAAAACTTGAAAACTGGTCTGGATCAAAGCAGTAGATCTGCATCTATAAATGTAAAAATGATGTTTTTATTATATAGAAAAGCTGCACAAGAGTCAGCAAAGAGGCAATAAAATAATTTACCAATTCAATCAATTCTACTTGAAAAATTCTATAAACTGTAGAACTCTATATTTTGCATACTTTGAAAATATTTCACTAATTATATATATGCACACTGCATTTACTATCATGTGTCACCCTGCAATAAGGAAGGAAACACAAGTTAGACATACCTAGAACCAAAATGATCACTTTGAGAATGACAACAGACAATGCTAAAGTAATAATTAGAGAAATTATCAAAACTAATAAATGATCAAATGTTATTTTAATTATTTTGCTGTTATTCTTTCAAATATAGTTTTATTATTTCTCGACTGGACATGCCTTTCTTGATGTTCCCAGTAACTGTTTTTGGACATTGCATTCTATTTATAGTAAAACTCTTAAGGACTTTGCTTCCATCTAAAAATACCAAGAGTTTTAAGTTCCTTATTCTAAGTCTCCTCTCCAGCTGTGAGGCTACCCCTTGTTAATTGCTACTTTGGTCTACATATTTGTCAACAACAGCCTCTAGTCTCATTTATAATTTGGTGCTCCTCAGGTTGTGGGCTTGAAAATGAGGTAAGTCGGCTAGTTTCAAAGTATAATTAAGGGAAGAGCAGACAGCCTCTGAGAAGATTAATGTGCACTTAGGGCTGTGATCAGAGAAAGCAGAAAATGTGAAGCAGAAAATGGCAGTGGCTCCTGCCTTGAGTGATCAACAAAGCCTTTCAAAGAGAAAATTTCTAAGCTAAACCTGAAATGAGTAACTTAAGAAGCTCACAGGTGAAAAGGCAAAGGAGGTGAGTGCATGTTCAAGTCAGAGGTCTGGCTTGGGAAAGGCCAATAGGCAAGCAAATAGGAGAAATGCAGAAAATGGGGAGTAATTTGTGTTTTGATTTCAGCTGAGCATGTGTAACAGAGAGGAGAGATGAAACTGGAGAAGACGGCCACACCAGGAAGGTCTGCAAGGCAATCCCTGTCTGCAGTTTGGTCTCAAAACAATGGCAAGTCCTGATGCATTTCAGTTAAAAAGGTAAGGAGGGAGTAGGACTTTGAGAAAGGGTGATGTGGAAGAGATCAACAGTACAGAAAAGGAGACCAGTTCAGAAACATTTGATAAGCCAGCTGAGAGCCAAAGGTGGTTGGAATTTTTCTCTGACATCATTTAGGGACAGAATGGAGGGAGAAGACTTGATTAAGAATGTGGAAGACCAGAAAAAAGAGGAAACCAAGGATGCCCCTCATTTTCTTGCTCGCAGAGTGACATGGAGAGAGTTTAAACAAACAAACAAATAAACAACAAAGGGCCTTTGAAAAGAAATATATGTATATATATGTGTGTGTAAGATATTGTGCACAGATTCTGTACTTTTTTTTGAAGTTCAGAGCTTATGTTTTTGCCGGGATTTTATTAATTTTTTAAAAAAATGATTGTATTTACTGGGGTGGTGTGATTAATAAATATTATATGGGCTTCAAGTGTACAATTCTATGATACATCATTTGTATATCAATTTTCATCTTTGTTCTAAAGAAATGATATTGTGAGAGAGCTAAACTTTCAGAAATGAGAATGTTATGTGCTAAATAAATTTTATTTATTTTGCAATTTAAATTTGGTAATTGTTTTCCTTAAGGAGGTTTAATACATTTGAAAATAAATTATAAGCTCCAAATCTGAATGTGTTTATTCACATTAAAAATAATTTTTAGTCCTTTAAAATATAATTCACTTTATTCTTATTTTTATTATCAATATCAATTTGGATTATAAACTAATACAATTTCATTATAGGTAATTTTAAAAGTACAAGGATTTTCAAGTAGAAGGTCATGTATATGCCATTACAAAAAGAAAATCACTGCTAATATTTTATTTCCATCAATTATTTTTATACCAGTAGTAATTCATCTCTCATTTAACCCTCATAATAACTTCATAAAGTAGGAGCTACTACCATTATATCAATTTTGCAGAAAAAACTGGAAGTTCAGGTAAAGTAAATAATTTCTATAATGTCACGTCTTAAGATAATAACAACATGGTAAAGCCCATATTAAAACCTAGTCTATTTCATTCACACTCTTTATTCTCAGTTGCTAGTTTTCATGTTTTATAAAATTGATATAATAATACCACGTTGAATATTTTATATTGTTTTTAAAAACATTAATACCTGTAAAAATTAAAAAGCACTATCTTATAGTAAACCATATTTGTGTAAATTTAAAAATTATTTCAGAAGATAATAATATTCTATCATAATGTATTGAATCATTGCCTTTTATTTCAACTTTTTATTACTATAAATAAATCTTTTAACATATATATTTGAGTATGTCTAATTATTTTTTAGGCCAAATTGCTACAGATTGAAATAATGGGTACTGAGACTAAAATATTTCAAGTTTTTAATAAAAACAAGCAAATGATATCCCAGAAAGTCTACCAATTTATACTCTCTCCAGACATGTATGAAAATGTGTATTTCACCCTATACTTATTTATAATAATTATATGTATTTGGAAAATTATAAAGCTGAAAAGTTTTCTCATATTTTGTATTTCTTTTATTCTCCAGTATATTAATAAAATGTTCTCCCTTTTTATTTAGGGGATATGGAAAATTCATTTATTCATCTATTCATTTACTCATCGACATTATTGATCATTTATAGTTTGGTACTCTGGGTTACCCAGAAGAGAAAAAACAAATTTGGGTGTTATTGTGCTTAGTCTAGTGAGAAAAACAGATATTAACAAAGTAAATAAAATATAACTGCATAAATTATAAAATTTGATAACAAATTAATAAAATTATATGCTAAATAAAATCTCAATGATTTATAAAATGAAGTAGTAACCAGCAGAACTAGGGACTTACCTCAAGGGGAAATTTTTGTCCTTCTAAACTATGTTCTGATCCATCAGATGACATATTGCATTTTCCCCAGTGAAAAGTTACCTTGCTTGCTTTGAACACTGTTTCTGAAACTCCTCCACTGAGACGGTAGTCATTAGTGAGATTAATTTCCACTAAAACACACACAATAAAATTTCATCTAAATTTCAAAAAATCAAAATTATAAGTTTCAACTATTTTTTTCTATTATAGGTATATTAAAAATAGTTCATTTGATACATTAAAAAATTAAGTTGCCACTTTGGAACCTGAACTTGTAACTCTTTACAATATACTTAATGTATTTTATTGCCTAAAATATAAACTAAACTGAAGACCTTAACTGCTGCAGAACCCTTAAAATAAGCACAAGTCAGCCGGCCAGTCTACCTGCTGTGTTTGTTTGGTGTCCTAAGCTGGCAGTTCCCTTAAAGCTCTGCTTCTCTGAGGCATTTGATGGGAGTGAGGGAACAGAGTGAAGGAGAAGGAACAGAAGGGTAGACAGAAGAAAATTCTTCTTGTGGGAGTGCTCCCTCCTTCTCACTTTCAGTTCGTCTGCTCCTTATCAGGCTGCTGTCTCTGTCCCCCCTCCTTATTCCTCCACACATCACCTCAGGCTTCATCAAGCTCCAGAACCTCTGTTCTGGGCTGTGGCGAGAAAGGTGGAAGCCCACTTCCATCGAAGGGGTTTTAGCCATCTCTTGTTTGAAGCCTCAATGACAGCTTTCAAAATCTTAAATTCTTCTAATTTGAGTTCCAAGGCAAACATTATCTGACTATTTTAACAGTTATCTGGAGATCAATGATTCTCTTGAAAGCCTAATGCAAGATTTTAATGTCTCTCAATCAGATAAATAGTTTTTGTTCCATGAGAAAGAAACCACAGTTGGCATTAGAGACCGAATCCAACATACTAGCCAGACAACTAGAGATATCAACTTCCATTAATAATATAAATAACAATGACAAGAACAATAAAATAACAATAATCACCAACATTTATTTATCACAATGTGCCATGCATTTCACTAAGTAATTTACATGTATTAAACATTTGATACTCACATATCCTAGGAAAGAGACAGTATTCTAATCCATATTTTACAGATAATGAAATTGAGTCATGGAGAGTACCCTGCCCAAGGTTTCATGCTCTACTTTAAAAGCCAACATGGAACTCAAAGATGTGCCTCTGAAGATCAAGTACTGCCCTCACTCCACTTGGAAAATATTGTGAAGGTGATATGTCTCACTGCTTTGTAACAGCCTTCAAAAGTGGTACAGAAAATGTCAAGTTTTGGGATATATACTTTTATGAATCGAATTAATAACATAGTATAACATGAGATATTGTTCTTAATTTTTCATTCAATACATACTGTATTTTGCTGTGTATAATGTGCTCTCATGTATAATGCATACTTATGTTCTAGCACTCCCCATGTGTAATGCACATCCTTATTTTTCCCTCAAAAATTTGGATAAAACATGTACATTATACATGGCAAAATACAGTACTTACTGAATACTTACTATATACTAGGCACTGATATAGAAAAATTCCTATCCTCATGAGATTTAAAGTGAAATTGCTATATTCAAATAATTACATTACCAAACTATGAAAAATATTGAAAAATTTCAATATGATAAACCACATCAACGTAACTATTGTTATAATATTGAATGTGTTTTCTAATATTCTCCTGTGAGCATATTTTTGACATACATAAAATTTAACTTAAAATATATCAGAAAAGGTGTTCATTTTTAAAAATTATTTTGTCTACTTATCATTTATTGGAATTTTTATGGTATTATATTTTTCATGTTTTTTAAAAAAAGATAGTCTCACTCTGGCTAGTGTGGCTCAGTGCATTGAATGCCGGGCTGTGAACCAAATGGTCACCAGGTCAATTCCCAGTAAGGGAACATGCCTGGATTGCAGGCCAGGTCCCCAGTAGGGGGCACACAAGGCAACCACACACTGATGTTTCTTTCCCTCTCTTTCTGCCTCCCTTCCCCTCTCTCTAAAAATAGATAAATACATTCTTAAAAAAATAAAAAATTAAAAAATATAAAAAGATAGTCTCAAAAAAGAGCACTTAGTGCTCTCTAAAGACCATCTATAATTCTAAACTTTTATGTACAAAGTATAGCAGTTTCTTTTCTTAAATTCATTTATAGTCAAATGCTTTTTTCTTATCCAATTATTGAATATAGTATGAAGCTGAGCAGATATATCAGACTATAATGCCCAAGAAAAGAAAATACTGATTGACCAAGTGATTAAACAATGATTGAATTATTAGATTACATTAATTATATATTACATTATATTTATCACATTTCCTAGTGGAGACATTATTGCTAACTTATTGGAGAACATGACGTAATAACTTTGGTCATTTTGTTTATTTGTACACATTTTTAAAATGTTGTCTAAACTTCCAATTTTTCATGCGCTATTGAGTTTCTTCTACATACAGTTTCTATCCAGTCCATAGTACATTAAGGAAAAATCAAATGAAACTAATCTAAATATATGCTAGGTAAAATAAACATATTAAAGTCACAATAAAAATGTAAACATTTTACCTGTTTTCCCATTGTTATGAATGAATGTGTTTTCCAAAGATGATTTATCCCAACCCTGAAATTTAAGTTTCTTCAGATTCACATTTACTTGTGTAAGATCTTCATCAATGTTGATTGGAGATTGTTTGGGGCTATTACATGTTGGGTATTTCTTTCCCCAATTTTTTTGATTCAGTGCTCCTAGGAAAAGGAAAGGGTAAGAAGTTAGTTTCATAATTTAAAGTGCAAAAGCTACATTTTGTATTATAAAATAGCTGATCTATTGTATTAAAAATATATGCAACAGTAGGAAACATTGAGACATCTTTGAACCAATTTAAACAAGAACTATACCTAGATTTAGATTCTGAGATTTAAAATAAGCACATGAAAAAGAGGCCTACAGATCACATCAAGTGCAGAGAACAGCACTGCTTTCTTTAGCCATCACACCTCTTCAAACCGACAGAAAGCCTAATTGTCATATCAGGGCTCCAGATTGACAGGTGTCCAGACGACAGTGCTGACCTCCTTAGCAGTGTACATGGGGGTGGCCCCCTTCAGACCTCCTCTCATCCCTCTTAAATGATGTGGTTTAATTTCCTTCTGCTGAGAGTCTTGTTTACAAAAACATAATTATCAGCACATCCTTCCTCCCTTCTCCCCTCCTCAGTTTTTTTCATCATAAACCAAATATGGTTTTATTGTTTAACATTCAGAAAAATGAAACAGGGCTCTCTGTAAAGATTTTGGCTTATGGTGAAGTGCCTGCTCGCGTGTTCCACAGAAGGAACGGCCCGGTAAACCAGCACTGCCCTGTGCTGCCTGCATTTCACCCTTCCTGAAACCCTGATCATCTCTCGTAACCTTGTTTCACTGAGATGATGTAGCCAAGCACCCAAGCAGTGCTAAGAACAGCCATACTTTATTTAAAGGTCTACTAAAATATATGAAATGTTGTAAGTTCAAGTCTTAAACTTTTCTCTGGCTAATTTGCATTTCTGCAGCATCCCATGTAAGAGCAGAGTGGCAGCACTGTTTCCAGCTCACATCCCTTGCAATGCTTTTCTTTCAGAACACCAGTTGGGTACGGCCCAGACTAAATATGGTTGATGCTGAAGGAAATTATAAGTAAACACACCCTCTATACAACCCTATTCTACTACAGGGTCTGGCAGAAGGAACATCTGCTTGAGTGTGCTTGGTGGGGTAATTATATGTGTACAATAATTCATAGTTTTAATTTGAATATTTCATCTAAAATGTCATATGGTGTGCTTGAGTGAATATTGTTATGTTACAGAATTACATGCTTAGGATTTTGTGATAAAATAGTTTGTAATAAAAAAGGGGGGTTACCTGTGCCAGGCCCTGTATATGACATCTGCTCCTTGTGATAAAGCATTGATTTTCAGTCAGGATGCTAGAAGAATTTTAAAAACATGTAATACCTGACTATTCAGTCAGGAGCACTGTCCTCTTTTCCCTAGATTGTCAAATAAAAATGACAACAGCCAACACAACAATAATTGTGCTGTGTGACTGCCCTGTCTCGAACAACAAATGCATAGGACATACAAAAGAGTTACATCTTATGGGTCACATGGCATAACACAGATGCCTCCTGGTTAATTCTTGGTACCAGATATCCTTATATACAGGTATAGGCACCCGATTTTTTTAAAAAGTCACTGCAGCAAAAAGGGTTAAAATATAATTACTATATTTTTGTTTGTAAATTGATCAAAAGTATACATTTTTTTGGGTCAGATGGGCAAAAAGTAGCTTTTGGTGCACCACAAAACTTTGATACTTAGTTTATACAGTATGTTCCATCAGGTGAAAAGAGTCGAAAATCACTGTGATAGAGCAATCAATGAGGATGGACTTCCACACAAACTTTCATAATGTGACAAAACTAAATTTGCATAATTTAACCCAGGAAAGAAATAATAATCAGTCATACCATAAAACTGCCTATTTAGCCAAGGAAAATTAGGTGATTCATC